>VYZW01048779.1:16273-32194 GCA_013401315.1 Balaeniceps rex | reverse complement strand
CCAACCCAAACTATTCTATGATTCTATGATTCTATGATTTTGTTTGAGTCCTCATTCAGGTGGCTGTTCTAGTTGTATAACTTGATAATAATGGATGCTGCATCTGGTGTACGCATGTCCCTTTCCTGGGAAGCCTCTACAATGAGATCTCAGAGACTCATCATTGCATAAGCAGTGTGCAGCATTGCCTGTAGGTGTGATATAAAGTCCTCATCCAATGCTGATTGGTTCTGCCTGGGGATATGACTATTGACCTTGAATGAATTCTTCCATTCCCTAAAATAGCCACTCCTTAGACCTTGTTTCACTGAGCATTACTGTCCTTTCTCTCTCTATTTTTTTTATTCGTATACTCTCTTTCACATCTTTCAGCTTTATTTGTTTAATCTTTTCTTGCCTTTTTCTGGTCTTCCATAATATTTGGGTCCTCATTATTCAGTCTATCCTTATCCATGGATTCTCAATGCTTTCTTTGCTCTTTTTCCCTTTCTGTCTGCCAGTTTTCCCTCCATTCTTTAAGCTCCTTCACAGTTTTCCCTCACATCCCCATAGCAGAGTGGACTTCGGCATCTTCAAGGTCCTTCTGCTTTGGTAGCCAGACCCCTTGCTGCTGTACATCCCCCTGCAGAAGGTACTTGGACTGTGCGTCTCTGCTGGCATGCGGACACGCAGGGTGCCTGCCTTGCCAACACCATTAGAAAGCGAGTCTGTGTGGGAGCTGTAAGCTTGCAGCACCTGTGAAGGGAGTGAGAATGTGGGGGGACCAAAAGAGTCTGAAACGTCCCATGAGAGCACATGGGGGGCCAAGTACAGCTCCCAAAAGGAAGGGCAGCACTAGTGAGTTGAGGGAAATGAACACCATGCTGATAATACCACATGCACCGCGGAAGCAGGGTGATTTCCCTGAAGAGGGGAACACCCATGAACTCTTCCAGGGTTTGTGCACAGCTGTTTTCTCTTAGCGGTAGCCCAGAAAAATACACGCTGAGTGATGTCCTTGCCCCATGCTTGAAGGCCAGTGGTGTCCCAGTGTGTCTGCAGGGCACTGTCTCCTCCCGGGTGGTTTGAAGGGAGGCTGTGAGGCTGAGGTGTCCAAGGGCAGGCACGGGGTATCTGATCTCCCCATGAACTCATGGAGCCATCTTTGCGGGGTGGCACGGGTTGCCTGCAGGCAGGGCTGGGACTCCGGAGAGGGTCCCCATGGTCTGGGCTGATGTCAGAGCAAAGAGTGTGGGTGGTCCCCCAGAAGAGGAGATGCAGGTGGTGTCCTGAAGTACGAGGACCAGGCTGGGATCAGATCATCTCTCCACCATGACATTGAAGCACTGGTTTTTGTTGCCACACTGCTCACGTTGGTGACTATAGCCAGTTATCTTCTGTGTCTGAAGGTACAGCTCAACTCTGATCTTGCACCCGCCCAAAAAAAGAAAGAAAAAAGCTAGATAACAGGTGAACTGTAGCTGTTCTTGTAAATTAAGAAGGCTTCTGATGGCTGAAATAAACACATGGGATGCTTCCAAATTGGGGTTAATGTGTCGGTGGCAGTATACACAGAGACTTTCATTGTCTCCCTCAAACAACACTATGCATTTGTGTTTTGGTACAGTAAATCTTACCTTTTATATGGTTTTGGATCCTGAATGTTTAAAATAAACAAGGCACAGAAAAGGTACACTTTAATCTCTCTAATGACAGCTGGAATATAGACTGAAGCTCAAGAGATTATAATTTAACAAAGACCATTTCCTAAGTGCTAGCTTAAGATTGTGTTTATCCTACGCATGCATGATGAAATCTCATTTAGATGCTTTAATAAATGAAAGGAAAGAAAAAACATGCTGATATAGTGTTTGGAGCACTTTGTGCCAGGAATCATAATCACTGAAAACTAACTTTAATCCTGGTTTAAAAATCAAAATATCCAATTTTGTTTAGACGTCTGTCTTGTAATGTTCATGCGACCAATAATAGCAGCTTTGCCAACTCATTGTAATAAGATTTCCATAAAGATTAATGCCTATATCTTGCAAGGCTAGATGGATATTTTCTTCTCAGGGAAGAAGAAAGGGTGCAGGTGTGCGTCTTTAGTCTTCTTCCACAAGTACTGTCTGGGGGGCAGAGCTGCCCTGATCTGTCAGGACAGCGTGCTAGCAGGGTGCCTCAGACTCCGAGTTTTTATTACCAGCATGGCAGTTAGTTTATTAGTTTGAGTTATACAGAAGAAAAAGGCATCAGCAGTAAAATAAAACACAAAAAATATGAAAGCAGTGGTGCCACAGGAAAGATATGATTTGATAAATATATTTCAGGGCGTTGGTGTTGGCTGCTCATTGTGGAAATATATGAATCTTCAGCTATGCCAATGCATAATATTAATGAAGTGTAAATTCCTGTCAGCTACAGACTGATCCAAAGCTCCACTGAGATGAATATGAGCCTTCCTACTAATTTCAGCAGGCCTCGTATCAGAATCCATGTATCTGCACACAAATAGACGAGTGTGCACCTTACACAGCAGAGAGCAAAACTAATTTCTTCGGGTGTTGGAAGACAGGTTATATCATACAGTGTGTGAGCCAGAAGGCTGTCAGCTCCAGCTAGTGTATTATGACCGCTCCTCAAGTTCATAACTCTGTATGTTAGTAAGTGTTGTCTTTTATCTAGTTTCTATGTGCGCTGGAGATGCTTATCAGGATAATAAAACATTTTTTTTAGGCAATTTCCATTGTTAACCTCCAATGACCTCCATTTCTGTGTCAGCAGTATGTGGTAAGCTGCTGGATACATCTAACCTAAAACTTTCTTTTATTTATTCCTTTTCTTTGTTACTTCACCTTGCACTTTAGCTTCAGTTTATATATCTTATTGCAATTGCAATTTGAAACATAATCCTCCAAAGGAACATAGTATATACTTTAAAATAAGAACATTTTTCTCCTATAACACCAGTGGAGTAATTTTACTTTGAAATAGTCTACAAATGCTTTTAATTTCACTGCATATTCAGAAAAACTCACCCCGTGCAGCATAACCTGCACCTCTTAAGTTAGATCCAAGCTTCCCACTGATTTCAGCCATGTACAGTCACGAAAGACCAAATAGGTTGTTGATACATAGTCTTATCACTTTGAGTGGGCTTTGAATGAAAACCAGAGTCACTCTCCTGACCCACTTTTTAGATGTATGATCAGTTTTCCAGTGTCTTTTAAATAATGCAGTTTATCTACTATGATGCAAGATAAAATGAACTTCAGGCCTTCCTTTTGATAACAATGGTAGCAGTGATTAATTAATGTCTGGGAAAGTCAGGGTACTTCCTTCCAAAGCTTCCGAGTTTCTGGCATTGTTGTGTGCAGGTATTGGCATGAGTGTCTGCATTGATATTAATATCACATCACCCTCATCAAGATGCAGTGTTTGAGACTTCATTTTATTCAGTATTTCCCAGAATCATGCACTTGAGCTTTTGGTCGAATACAGTTGTGTTGTGTTTCTTTGCCCTCTGTTCAACATAAATATAAATAGCCCAGCCTAGCTTTATACTCCCCCACATATTTTTCCAAGCATTTAATTGCAGAGCTATGCTGTTTTGACCTGTTCTGGTCTCTTTTGTAGAGTGCTGCTCTGTGGCAATGATTAGGCTCTGTACTGACCAAAGAATCCCATACCGGTTTCTATGTCCAGCCTGATCTTTAAGCAACAGGTTGGGCTGGAAGCTCCCAGGGTCCGTCCAACCTGAGTTATTTAAGGAGGTTCTCTTTTTTTTTCCCCCAGCAGTATTGCTGCAGAACATACTTAACAGCATAATGAGCTGTAAAATGTGGCTACATTAACAAGCAAATCTTTATCCCGTTGTAGGCTAAAAGGACTTAGCAGTAGTCTAGGCTGTCTGATCAATTGTTCCAAAAATGGCTGAACTTTGAGGAAGAACCAGTGATTTTTGCACAATGGATTCCCCTTGTTCTTTGGTGAGGAAAGAATGAAATGAAATATATCTTTCATTGCAAACCTTGTCAATGACATGTCAAACTGTAACTACAGTGGTATAATAACTGGAACATCATGGGCTGAGTCTCTGCTGAGCTCATTTAGAGCCTATTTAAAGCCTGTCAGTCCTCAGTGACAGTGCCAAGAGGATCCAAGGGAGACAAGCTTTCTAACTTTGTCACCTAGCTGAGGTCTAGCTCTTTGTTACAATGCCCAGAGCAATGTTTTCTGAAACATAATGCTCTGGAGCAGCTCCCAAATGTTGGTGAGAATATCCTGTTATCCCCTTTTTTGACTCAAGCATTTGGGAAGTAGTTTAGGACCCACCAGGTGTTTTCCATTAGAAACTGAGGCTTGAATTGATGTCTTCTGTCTTTGGATCAGCAAAGTAGCATCTTTGCAACAGATTCAAGACTTTTCTGACAGTGCTTGCCTTAAAAACTCACTCTCTCAAATTCTCTTCACCATGCTGCCACAGCTCCTGCGTTTGGTGCTTCCTTGATGCCTTCTTTGTAAACTTTTCAGATTTTTTCTGCTATTGCTTCCTTGAAATTCCTAGCAAAAGAGCAAAAGAAAATCCAGCTCCATTGATCAGTAGCCTAACCTCTCCTTTTTCTGTATCGAAACCAAATGCTTTTAAGCCAGATGGTTTCTACTCAGGACTAGCTCTATACCGATGCTTTGACCAACAGTGGGTGCTCTCACTCTTTTAGTTGCCTGGGCCCAAAAATGAGCTTAATAGCTTCTTTACGTACCTCTGCATCAAACCTGGGCAGTAATTACGCTTATGACTGATTTAATCTATAACGCTATTTTTTGGCATGTCATGGATTTAAACCAGTACATTTTCTCTTGCACTAATTGACGTACAAATTGTTGTTGAGCCATTTCATATCGATATTTCATACACACCAAACCCTCAGCCTGTTTTTGCAGACATAACAGGGTTGTGGTTGCCTGTGCTGCTGTCAGTGTAAAAACTGTGTAAAAGTGCACCTTTTGCACCACCAACACTGTCTGGAGAAGGCTGTGCAATACGTCTCTGCTGTGCAGAGGGAAATACAGTCATCTGAAGGGCTTTGTCAGAAAGTCAGTACTCCAGAAAAAAGCATACTGCTATGTTCTTGCCCTCTAACTTGCACAGTTTTGTTGTCCTAGGAGGAAGCAAATATTCTCCAGAGGGCTGCTGAGACGATGTGACTGCATGCTGGCTGACGTGGTGGTGGGGTGGGAGCTCGAGCGACTATTCACACAAATTCGTTTTGATTTCCAGACTGGACGTGAATTGGTTTTGATGCCCAGGCTGGTGATGCTGTGAGCTCCATTTTGGTGTTTCATTTCAAAGTGTGTTGGTTGAAACATTTTTTTTTCTGTTGTTCCGGTGAACTAAAAGTTAGATGTGTGAGGAGCACGGGGTAAAAAAGAGACTATTGTAATGACATTACAGCAGTGGATTTTCTAGAACGACTCAGTTTGCTGAAATGATTCTGTTTTCCATCTGCTGTAAGCAACGGTAACCCTAATGTGGAAAACAACGCAACACCCTTGAAAACCAAATGAGGCCTCTTTCTTCTGAAGATGACAGTTGAGTCTATTTTTTTATGATGTCTTTTAAGGCTGCTAAATTGTTGTCTAATCCTTACCTCAGGGCTAAAAGCCTTTCAAGAGAACAAACACATGTAATATCAAAAAGGAAAGGTCTGTGCTGCACGCTCTCCAAAGCAGCTTGTGTGCAGATAACTCCTCAGAGGTTGCATTCAGATGAGCAAATGTGACAGAAGTGCATTCAGTAATAACAATATCCTCAATCAAAGGCATCAGCTGCACTCACATGCACTAAGCCTGACTTCTGAAGTCTTTGAAAGAACGAAAATTGGCACATGTGGATACGGCATGGCATTTGCAAGGAGGTTTGTGAATATCCTCACGTTATCAGAAAAGCATCTGTCTGGGAGAATTTGAGATGTTTCACCTTCCTGCCCCCAAGAATTACAATAATTAACTCATTTTTTTCTTTTCTACATGGTTGGATTATGTAATTTTGTAGCAGATATATTATTGAATAGGTAGATTAACAGAGAGATTTTATCTCATATACATGGTAATAGTTAGATTTCATAGATCTCACATACTTCTTTTACCTGAATTTTTCATTTAATTATATTTTTTGAGTCTGCTTTTTGTATTGAACTACCCAGGGGAATCTTCCCGCTCTCCAAAACTGGAGTTTCATCTGTTCTAGCAGACTAGTCAGCCTTTGGTTTTGAGTAATCTCTGTGCAAAATCATAACAGAGATGCCTCAGAATAACTTCCTTCACATATTTAGAAATTTCTGGAGACTGGAGGGACTTGGGTCCCTCATCAGATATGCAAAGATGTGCAGAAGGAACCTCTAGGGCTCTCTTTCAAGGCTGGACATCAAGGCCATAGTATCAACTGGGATATCCAAGCAGAGAGCATACATGAAAGGACTTGTACAGCTGTGAGAAGGCACTTGAAAATGATGGGGAGAGCCTCTGGTGCAGATTAGTGTGCTGTCAAAGCCCCATGGTCCCACAGCAACCACTTCTCCAGATCTCCGTTGAGGGCCCTCCACCCATAGCTGTGGAGGATGGCCCCGCACAGGGTTGGTGAGCACTTCGGCAAGTGTTTTGAGTTGACCAGAGGCTCAGCTGCTGTCCAAAGGGCAGCAGTCCTGCGCTGCCCCTGCCACAGGCTGCTCCTCATGAAACAGGTGGAGGTCCACGATGATCCGTGAGATGGGACTCCTGCTGCAGTGTGAGGGGCTGTGTGCGCAAAAGGTGACCTGGTCCCTTGGTCAGGGGTCGCAGGCAGAAATGCAAGTTATTCCTCCAGGATCAGGTAAGCAGATTCCAAACCTAAAGTTGTACCTGGTTTGACCAAGTACGATGTGTAGTTGGAGTCCTGCACCCCCTGACTGCCTCTTAGCAATAGGTTCCTGGTGCAGGTGCTCTTGACTGTGGATGCAGATTTGCTTTCTGATATATCCTGCAGTGTTCACTGGAGAGTTGTTGTCTTGGTGAGCATTTTTGCCAGTAAAATTATTTATGAGAACATGTGTTCAAAAGGTCATAGGAAATTCATTTAAATAGTCAAATGAATTTTCATGGGAACTTTCTGTTTCATTCACCCAGAATTAAAAAGATCAATGATTATTTAATGAGTTGCCTCATGTGGCTGGGAAGCAACAGCTCCCCATGACATAGGTGATAATCAGGCTATGCATTCACATTTAGAAATATATATAGCACACATGATTTGGGAAAATCAGCACTTCACCCATGGTGGATGGAGGGTAATGTGAGTCTTTGGAACAGACCCTAAATACTTTTTCTGTCTTGCCAAGACAATGCCTGAGTTTAAGGATATCCAGTGCTCTGGCATAAGATGTCTTTGACCTCAACTCATCCACGCAACACCGACAATCTGACCTCAGACTGCTTTCCAAGATTTCATTTTTCTCCCAGGCTGTCATTTTTTATGCCTAGATAAAGAAAGAGATGATGTGAATGAACAAGATACATTTCTAACAAAGCTGTGGAGAAGCTCAGGGAGCAGAAGCTATTTTGGGTAGCAATGAACAGGTTGCTTAGTTCTGGAGGGGGGATCTTCCCTGTGGCTGAGCAGGATGTTTTGGATGGTTTTGGAAGCTTGGGGCTGGACTGTGGGTGAACCATGAAGGGGAGGAAGGCCAGACAGAAAAGTCTTTCCTGTACCCCACTGGGGTAACAACCTTGCAATATCAGGCATGTAACTATCAAGTATTTTTGTTTTCCTTTCTGCAGAGCAATAGAAAACACCAAGGTCAAAACATTTTTGACTCCTCTTGCCAGCTTTCTGCAGCTACACCATTTGGGTGTCCTATTTTCAAGCTTTTCCTGAACGGGGGGCAGAAAATTTCTTTTAAAAAAGCCCTTTCCTTTCTCTCCTTTGTCTTGCTTTGCCTTTCAGGTAAGAGTGTGAAAGGGATTGTACCACTGGCCCGTCCTCTGCCGTCTTGTCCACTTCCCCTGCCACCAGTGGGGTGCCGGTTTTCAGTGGGTGCAGACATGCATGGTTCGGGTCATGAGACGTTCATTCTTGCCTGATGATGTTGGGGCCACCTGAGCTTTCAGTGCTGTTGGTGCTAGCCCTATGCACCTCCTGTGTGTATTTGCCACACAGATAGGTGGGTCCCACATGAGTGATGGACACAAAGGTGGCTCTGCTCCTTCTGGCTGACAAAGTGAGAGTCATTCGTATCATTCCTCTCCTAAGTAAGCATAAAACTCTTCCAAAATAGGCTCCTACCAGAAGGCTTGCCATGATTAAACTGTGGAGAAGTCAGCTTGTCTTTTAGTGTCTTTGCACAGAAACATGGCTGAGAAATGAATTACCATGCAGGGAAGAAGCAGAAACTCACTGAAGGCCAGTGAAAGAAAGCAATGTGAGCGCAGTGTTAGCCATGCTAGGAAACTGCTTTGCCCAGCACGTTTGAATGGAATGCTCACTTCTAATTTTTTTCATACAAAAAAGCCAAAAAATCCCCCAAGATCCTCATTGTGTGCCTGTGAGTGTCCATCCTTTTGAGTCACTCAACTCCATATGTTCTTCCTGCCCCGCATTTTGGGATTGATTTGACAGAAAAAAAAGGCAGTGGAAAAGCCAGCAGACAAGCCATGCTCATTTAGTTGCAGTTTCTAAGCACAGGTAAGAAGCAGTTGTCCCTGGGGGTATTTGCACCTGACATGGAGGTTTGGGAAGAGGCTTAGAAATTTGTGTCACCCAGAGGAACCTTTGCCTTCATGGAGTGAAGCAGCATGAGGGGCCTTTTACGTATCTCGGGGCTGAACCATGTTTGTGGCCAGACCTCCAACATCCAGGAGTGCAATGGGACAACCAAGCCGGGAGAGAAGAATTTGTCACACAATGGGAGGAGATAGTCCCAGTCCGGCTCCCTGTGGCTTCCTCCTGGGTTTTTTATAGTTCAGTATGCCCCAGAGGACTCGCTGCCTGTGTTCGAGTTCCTTCTGGGAGAGACATCCTTGAAAGGTTATTGTTGTTTGAAAACCGCTAATTCATCGAGAACAAGAGGTTGTTATTCTGAGGTAAGAGTTGTATACATGGGGTGGTATCCAAGAAGGGCTATTTTGCTTTAAATTTGCATCCTATCTTAGTTGGGATTAGTAGATTTTTGAAAGTCGACAAGGTCTTAGGTTTGTGGGTGTGTAACAAATTCAGAATTAGGCCCCAGAGACTTATATCTGAAATTGTTGACGTACACAGTCACAAATTTGCCACTTTTGTCTTTCTGCTGTTAATTTGTTTACCCAAGGAATTGCACATTTTCCCCCATGGGTCTTTGATAAAGTTAATATGGGAAACAGCTGGTCAGTTGAACTAGTTAAAAAAAGCATAAGAAAGTTTTCTACCTTCGTTTACATTTTCTGTCAAAAAAAGCAATATTTAAAAAGAAAAAATTAAAAAAAAAGAAGAGTTCTGTTCCTTACATATAATTCCAGCACCCATACACACAGTCAGGGTAGCCACCATCTGTTAAACATATTGCTTAAAACATCTTGCCTATGTTTTTATATATTACATTCTGAACCCCTAAATAAAGATACAGCATAGTTCTCAGTCCATATCACGGAGATCTCAATGGTTCTGCACCATCACTGCTGCTTAAAAGCAGGGTCTGATACACAGATTTTTTATTAATGTAGCAACAGTTTCCAATAATTTCACATTCCTTTTTTGACCCATTCGGTTGTGTGGGATTTACTTAGGGTTTTTTCTATGGACAGAGTTTTCTCTCAAAATCTGAATGTAGATTAAAGAAAATGGCTACTTTAAACCTAGTGCATTTTATGCAGGAATGGAATGATTTTTAGCTGGAACAAAACCTTGATGAAAAGAGAGCATAAAATCAGGGGTTTAGCTTCAGTCTCAGTCTCAAGTGTGTTTGTGCAGGAACTCATTCCTAATATTTTCCTGCATTAGCCTGATCTGGTCACTAGATGTTGCTGGGTATCTATGTTAGTCGTTTTGGCCGATTTAACTATACAGCTTTATAGGTATAAGAAGAGAACATTACTATCTGTAACAACTTAAAGAGTTATTTCACTCAGTTTATAAATGTTATCAATAAAAAAGCCCCTGTTTTCCCCATTTAATGACAAAGCTGTGTCCTTCCATATTAATGGACTCTACTGAGCAAAGCAGATCACCCCATCGCCCAAAATTTGAATTTAATTTTAACACTTCAGATGTCTTGGGAAATGCTATTTTCTCTGTGGAAACGACGATTTAGGCAAACAGCCCTTGCTGCTTAGGACCTGAGTGTGGCCCATGAGGAACAACGGGCACAACCTTACTGTGGTTCTGCAATGCGACCAGGGGACCTCTCGCCTTCCCCCAGGCTGCTGGAGAGCCAGTTATTCCTCCTGAGACCTTTCTCCTCAGTGGCTTCCCAAGTAAAACATGTTTCAGATTCCCAGTATGTGACTGCTTCCCAGTACTGCTGGATAAAAGCAGTTACACTTAAATACATATAAACTAGATGTACCAAACAGTCTCTTTAATTGCTGATTGCTACAGTTTTAGAAAAGGGATTTTGCAAGAATATTGCAGTTCTTTGGGTATCAGGAGGATTTTGGGCTAATGGATTATGGTCACATAAGGAGGACGGGCTAGCTATCCTCTTTCATCTGACTAGCCCTTAGGAAAGGCAAAAGGGTGGTCACTGTTCTCTACCTTGGAGTCACCAGATACCTGTGGAGACAATATTCAGGTACTCCCTGAACAAAAGTGCTCCTTAAATCTCAGTCAAAGCTTTAAATCTTAGTCAAAGTTTAAGCAAAGCTTAGTCTCTCAATTGGTAACTCCCATACCATTGGACTTACTTATATATGACAAACATTTTTTTTTTAACTGCTGAGACATGCCCTTTTCTTGAAATATTTCCCATATCAACAGCTTCTATACAAGTGACATGTCTTGAAATCAGTGGAGTTCTTCAGTGAGTAATGATTAATCAACAGAACTGTGAAAAAGTAAGTTTTATTTCACCCCAAATGTTTAATTCTTAACTTTAAACTTAATTTTGGATTGGAGATGAAGACATACAATTTGAGGAAAAATTACAGAACAATTTAAAAAAATTAGGAAATGTGGAGTAGAGCATTTATGTAAGTAATTTTGGATCAAATACAGAAACAAAGACTTAGCAGTTAAAATGCCCACATGTTTGGCTTAAATGTACTTGAATGTTTTGTGTCAAAAACAGTAATATTTTTCATAATGTGTATATTCGCTGTGGGTGGAAATCCTCCAGCCAAACTTTGGCTGTCTCAAGGTTCAGGGCTTAATCTAAGCCAGCAGTTCACCCTCCCCAGCTCTAGCAAATGTGATTCATCCCATCCTAGGAGAGGTGATTAAGATCGGGAGGATGAATTCACCTGGGCACATGCCGGTCTCTGTTGACTATAGAGGAAGCCCAAATGGCTGGCTCACTAAATATCTAACTTCTGGCAAGCTGAAATTAGTTGAAGTGAGGCCGAGTCTTTCTATAAAAGAATGCCAAGGCATGGCAGTCAGTGCTTTTCTTTCATTCTTACATGTTCTCATGTTGAAAGTATTGAAACAAAATATTTTGCTCTTTTTCTATGAGTATATTTCCTAAACCAAGAAATACCTGAGTGGCCATTTGCTCTCAGGGGTCAGGGAAAGGCGAGGAGAAAAAGGATAAACATCTCTGACCAGAGTAAATTGTGATAGGCAGCAGGGAACTTGGAAAAAAATGGAAAAGAGAAGGACTCAGAGGAAACCTTGAGAAGAAACACAAAATACCTAGAATAAATCAAAAAACTTTGAATAAAACACATTTTTTCAATTAAATTGTATCTGTCTGATGAAAAACAGGTTCTCTATTTTTCTCACAACCAGCTACCGTCAGAAAGAGCTTGGTGAATTGGGCTATGTGACTCTTTTAATTTATCACTGTTCTTTACCTTAGAAATATCATTTGTCTCTTCTTTCCTGCACTAGAAAGATAGTTTATTTGAATCGGTCTGAAAGGCAAGAAAAATCTGAAACCACATTCTTCTAATTTTTTTTTTTTTTAAAGTCCATGATGTACAGAAGTGCTAACGACCAGGAAAGTAGGAAAAAGTATGTATTATAGGGCTGGTAATCCCAGCATCCATGGGACTGGTAATCCCATCATTCAAACACCAGTATGATTTCCTTCACAGGATTTGATAATGCACACTCACATTGCTCTCCTTTTCTAAGGGGACTGCAAGTAAATGTGCTTTGCATCCCTCCTGGGAGTCTCAAGCTCTCTCTTGTAATTGAGTCAGAGACCATATTCAGCAAAAGATTCCCTAAAAAATAAACACTTTGCTTCAGGATTTAATCTGGGGGCAACTGTTTCTTTTCCATTGCTGGGAGAAAGAGAAACAATATTGACCGGCATTTGTTTTTAGCCTGTAATCTGTGGGCATCTGTGAACCTTCTTGTGTTTATTTAAGAGGTCTGCTAAAGGTAACAGAATCTATCGAACACAAACAACTGAAAAACATTTGCCTGTGAAGTTTGTATACTAGCGAGCAAAGTAAGGAAACATTTTCTCTCATGTCATTTTTCCCCAAACCACTAAAGCCCGTCCTAATCCTTGGCTGCCCAGTCACTGTCCCCTGCCCGCATTTCCAGACCTGATGTTTCCCTGCCTCCGAGCCTGGGGTGGAAGAGCTCAGCAGCTTGGGTAGATGGTGCTGCTGGGAGGCCTGTGCAATCACTGTGCCTGCTTGTAGAGGCTCAGCGTTTCCTACAGTACAGCTGACAGGTTGTCTCATCTTCCCTTCAATGGTATGCTTCCCAAAATCGCTGACCGTAATGTTTTTCCCTTGGCCTCCTGACTCTTCAATGCACCCACCTTCACAAAGCTGCTTTTCTGCAATAAGTATGCTGTGTTTAGCTATGCCCACGTGATATTTATACTGCTTTTGGTTTTTTTTTTTTAATTCAAAGAAGGAGAAGGAAAAAAGAAAAATTCCATTTGTAACTAAGTTTTGCATGTATGGAAAGAAGTCTACAGATTCAAATGTGTTAAGTATCCACACAGTTAACAGCGTGTCACTTCGTGAGAGAATTTTCATAATTAATGAACTGGTTCAATTTGCTCTGCCGCTTGACTTTGATTAATACATTTTTGAGTGTTCCCACTGGGACTCTGTCCAGTTTGTTTAGTAAGCTCTTATGTCTATATCCAGTTCATGTGTATGGATCAAAGTGTTGGCACCAAATACTGGCAATATTAGGCTATGGTACAGCCATTCTGACTCCACTTAAAAGGAAGATAGCAATATATCTTAAATCAAGTTCTTTGTGACTCATTTAAAAAAAAAAAAAGGAAAGAAATTTCACACTGTATTGGGTGGAAATGCTGTGATTTAAAAGTTCATCTCACGCAAGCTTTGCCAATTAAAGAGGTATTTATCAATCCAGACAGTAATTGTGCAGACCCAAACTGGCAATTTGTTCAATATTAAACCATTGAGCTGCAAAACTTCCATAATTAACAAACCTAACGAACGCTACCCTTCTTTGCCTAGCTGCTGCGATGGCGTTGCACGCTTATCTCACAGTTACGTTTTGGAAGTCCTCCCCAGCCCCCCGTACAGCACAAGGATGTGCACCAGGTTTTAAAAAGAGGCCAAACCCTGGACTGATTCAAGGCACGAGGAGGGTGGGCTCCACGGCATGCATTGCCTAGGGAAGGGCCTGCGACAGGGGTGCAGGGGGCTGCCCACGGGGGTGTCCCCGAGGGGGCGGTGGAAGGGGGTGGTTGCCCCATATGGCTGCCCCCTGGTGCTTTCAGAGCCCCGTCCAGGGATGCCCCTTCCCTCTGCGGCTGTCCCCTGTCCCCCACTGGGCAGCCTCCAGCCAGCTGGGGCCGAGGGGTTCTCATTTCATGTCTGCCTGAACAGGAAGGTCTGATGAAGGAGAAGCAACTCATGGCTTTGCGGCATTAATTCACTCCTTGCTTGGTCGGGCTACAAATAACCCATTTCTGTCAGGAGCAATATTTAGCATTGGTATGATCCCAACAGGGTGTAAAGGGGGCACAGGTTGCAGATACGAAAGTTTCTTTTATAGTGAAAGCTCTAGCGTTGCCAGGAAAAAATCCCTTCCTTTGGTTTTCATCTTAAAGGAGATAGATTGCTAAATATCATTTACCTCCCAAATGCCATGGGTAATGCCAATATTCTGTGCTTGGGGTCGGTGTGTAAGTGCTGCCGTGCCCGATTAGCATTAATGAGTATGTTGGGGAAAGGGGAGGTTTTGTCACGCAGTACAGAGGGCCATCACCAGTCTGTGTGTTAACTCAGGACTATCCAAGCATTATTTTGAAGTCTGACATGTGGTGCTGAAGTACTTCTCTGGCTCTGTTTCCTGGGGTAAATGTCATCCCCAGGGAGCTGGAGGCATGAAGACGATCAATGACGGTGTCAGAAAGCCCCCAGAGAAATCCTTTGTAGTAGGAAAATATGAGAAGGCTCAAAACAAGTTTTCAGTGAATGCTGTGTATATACATATATCCACATCGGCTCAGGGCTCCCAGCTCCGTGCCCTTGGCTCACGGCGCTGCGCCTTCCAAATGACGGCAGCTGGAGAAGCATATCTTAAGCCCACAGGGTTTAAATTAATTAGAGAAATTCCCCTGAGCTCAATCTCCGCTTTCCCTGAGGGTGACGGGGACCAGGCAGTTAATCACCAGCAGTAACAGACTGTCATGCCTGCTGCCCTGGTTTTGTTCAGATGTTATAAGGCTGAATGATATTGCATAATGAACAATGGGAGAGAAGCTGATGGAAACACAGAAAACACTGGCAGATTTAAGTGTGCATTGTTTAGCTACTAGTAGGAGAACAGCCTCAGAAAAAATGTATTCTTTTTAACTTTTCCCATGGGGTTCCTGCTCCCATAATACTCCAGTGGGTCTTACAGCTGTTAATTCCCGCTCTGCAAGGAAGCCAAAGCAGTGTTTGTATCTAGCGGCTCCACTGGCAGCATTTGTCTTACAATTTACGTCTTGTCACTTAAGCACTTGCAAGCAGTCTTCGGCCCAGCAAAAAGATTGCATGTAACATGCTGCACATAGCAAATAAACTCTGCAAATCACTTGCATGGATGAATCCTTGTTCATTCAGTGCTTTTAGTCATGTAGTTATTTTCATTACATAGGTTACAGGTGACTTACCAGCAAATTATGAGTTGGTTAATGGCTGCTTCCCTCTACCATATATTGAAAGAACTGTAAACCCAAACCACTCATTAAACTAAGCATGCTGTCTAGCACAGTATCCGCACAGATTTGTCTACCAATAGCTTACACATTTAAGAGACTCCCTCTTTTTTAAACCCTTGCCTGCAGGGTTTAAACCTTCAGTTCTCCTGAAAGAACCAGAGAAACTCTGATAACATAAGAGTGAGATAAAGTCCTGTACTTTCAAAACAGCGTACAATATAAAGTAGCCCACTTAGCCTGTGTTGACTTTTTTAACCTTCTTTTATATGGAGTATATAAGAGTACTGAAACAGGTGGGGAGCAGAGGCTGTGAGGAGCCCAATTCAGGGGCTGTACCATGTGTCCTCCTTGAGGTTCATGTTAAGTGCATGAAAATGTGATGGTTCCATATTCTAGGTCTTATCTCACTGTAAATCAGTTATGATTGCTTTACGTTCATTCTTCTAAGGCATTTGCCACAAATCCTATCTCCTTTACATCCCTCAATCCAGGCACACCAAGGGTCCAGCTCTGCTCACAGAGTGGTCAGTAGCCAGCCCTCTTCCCAATGTGGGTCAATGCTGGATCTGTCTGGGCACTTGTATATGCTGTAATAATATATAATATAAATCTAATATTA
>VYZW01048779.1:0-15768 GCA_013401315.1 Balaeniceps rex | reverse complement strand
ATATATAATATAAATCTAATATTATATATTATATAATATATAATATATAATAATATATTACAATAATATAATAAAATGCTAAAAAATCTGATGTTGGTTTCAGTGTTATTGTCACCTTTACGTAGGCTCTTCCTCCAACAGAAAACATGAGGGGTCAGAGGAAATAGGATTTTAAAAGGGGGAAATACCAAGATATTTAAGAGAAGAGGAAAATTGGCCTCCATGACCGGAAAAGCCAATGAAGTCCTGGAAAGAAAATTAACAAGGCTGCTGCCTCTTCTGATACAAGAAGCAGGGAGGGAGGAGGGGAGCATAAATTAAGCTAGCAGATGGAAGACTTACAGTCAACAAAAACATCCCAACGCAGTGGTGTGGGGTGAAGCTGTGGGGCTCACTGTCACAGAGCAGTGGTGACAGTAGGAATTTGCTGTGTTCAAAGAGACAAACGGGATGCACAGGCACCACCTCCGTCCCAGCCCCCAAACAAGATCCTTCTCACCCATAGGAAGAAACACGTGCTGGATGAGTCCAAAAGGGGATCTTCTCTGTCTCAGACAGGAGCAGTTAAAGTTCTTCTTTGTGCATCTCTGAATTTGGGCTCCAGTTGTGAAGCATCCTAACTAATTTAGATGATTGATCCTTTTTTGTAATTAATTCAAGTGTTCATGCAGTGTCATTGCTTACATCATAATACGATATTACTGTAATGCTTAAGCACCTTTGTTATGCGCCCCAATGGATTCGACAGTGTAAAAACAGAAGAAAAAGGATAGTCCTTACCCCCAGAAGCACAGTTTCCAGTTCAACCTAATAAGGGTCTTCCTACTTCAGGGAAAGCAGTGTGCTAACTTAGAAAATGCTGTGCTAACTTTTCTGGTCGCAGAAGCATGTGCGGAAAAAGTAGTGCCTGATCAAAACAGGATCTGTCACTGTCATCTGCTAATGAAACACTGCAGTTGTCATTCTGTATTTCCAAGAATAAAGGAGAAGGACTGGTGCTATTTCCCCACTTCTTACAGAACACAAAGGTCAGTGACATGCAGAAAATGGCATTTCATTAACTAGACAGTTGTATTATAAACATTATTCCCAGACAAGCAGGAAAGTCCCAAAAATCTGAGTCACTGGTGTTTGAATAGATGTTTTGTAAGGCCAAGTGCAGACCTCTATAAATAAAGCATTGATGAAATAAACAGTCACTTTGTATCAAAAAGGGAAAGTTTTCTATATACACATGCAGTTTTCATAAAACAGTGCTGTGATTTAGAAGCTTTTTTAAAAAAATGTGTAATCCTATCAGGAGATTTATCCTGTCTAACCAGCATCTTAACTGGTTGCTAGTCTAAGATGTGTATTTTCTCTGAGCATATATCTGCCTCAGCTCACACTTGTGCCTAATTTATAACTTCTTAATCTTCCTTCCTCTTTATCTTAGTTATGATCATGATCCTTAAACGATAATTTTGAGCTACTGCAATGATTCAAGATGTGTCCACTGTATGAGAAGAAAGGTAGGTGAATCTCAGGTCTTTAAAACCTGAAGCCAGTTTTTGTTGCTTGGAAAGTCACACCACCCTGTGCCCTCTGACTCCAGGAAAATTATTTCCCCTGCGAGGCTTCCCTGAAGGTACTTTTTATTGAGCACTAGGATATCATTACTCAAAAGCTAAGCGGGTGCAAACAGGGGACTCTTAGATGTGTCCTGCCCCACCAGGGTAAGTAGGGTGCAGGGCGTGGAAGGCAGAGCTAGCTGCCCTTGCACCCTGCTCAGCTGCTGGCCTGCTGAGACACCTTAGGCTGGGCTCCTGCAGCAGCTCTGCTCGGCTTCCTGCTCCTTCATCTCTCTTGCTCTTGCTGTGGATGCAAGCAGAACCTCTGCCCATGCGTTCACACAGCACCTGGTGTCCTCTTGCTGAAGGTGTCCCTGAGTGAGGCTTACTGCAAAGAATAAAAAGCAAAAAAGGATTGGAAAAGTTTCTCTTGCCTCCTTTTTTACAGTGTCTTCATTTTTCCTTGTGCCTATGCCCTGATGAAATCATCCTGATTCTCTGCTGCCTTGCACAGTACTCTCCCTGTGGCTATGGAAAAGGAGCACCAAGAGACCTTTGGTCTCAACAGGATTTTGCTGTGAACAGATATGCTGTAGCAGCAGTAGGGATTTCTACCTTCTTCTGCAAGAGGTATTGGCAAGAATTCCCTATTATTTCCTTGAGAGTGGGAGAATGCTTCTCTTATTGAAATCACTCAGACCCTGAACTCATGAGTCCAATCCTGCTCTCATTTGAGACTGAGAAAAGGATCAGAGGGAAGAGCAGCAGCGTTGGGAAAGCAAGCTCTTTGCAGCTGCAAAATAGCTGTCAGCAGCAGATGAAAATGTGTGAAGAGGCAAAAGGACATTAGGTTATAAAAGCTGGATTTAATGTTGGAGGGCTTAAAGTAAACTGCATTTCACCATTATTTTATTTCTTTCCTTTCATTCATGTACCCCAGGAGAGTAGACGACAGAGGTACTGCAAGAACAATTAGTTTCTCTGGTAGATCAAACAGGAAGAGTAATTCCTGCAGGGAAACCAAGAGTAATATGTGCACGTATGATTCCTGTATTGGGACTTTAAGTGTCAGGGGTTTGCCTACCCACCTGCCAGGGCAGCGTCAGAAGGTTTGGGGAGAGCATCCTGAGAACAAGCAAGGTGTTCTGTTTTCTCTGTCATGGGAGACTGTCTCTTCTTTCCTGTTGGTTGGTTTCTTTAATTAATCTTTAATGATAGCAGATGTTTTGCTTTTGTATATAAAGCTAAAGCATGTAAAAAGTTATTGGAGTCATGCAGAGATATAAACAGATACTTGCCTGTCAATCTACCTTTCTTTCTTTCTTACATGTTTATACTATTTAGGAACAAAATGAATAACACCAGGCCCACAAGTGGCTGCGAAAAAGACATTTTCCCAACACTGCTAATGGGAAAGTGTGCTATGGGATGTGGTAATAACCCAAATAATAACAAAACAAGAATAGCCTATTTGCATGGATTTCATTTGCTTGCCTTTTGCTTGATTGGACAGTTTGGGGCTGAGATTTTAGGCACAACTTCAATCGCCTAACAATAAAAATACAAACTCCTATCCAGAGGGCATGAGCAATTAAAGACAACTGTGAGAAACGTCATTTGCAGAAGAACATTTCCTTTCTTTATAAAGTGTGGTGGAGACGTGAAAGGGCACTGGGTGAAAAGACGAGTCAGAGGCTTGGTGTATGTGCTTCCTCCTCCAGGTGAACAGCCTCTCGGGGCTCCCTCCTGTTTTCCTTGGTAATCTCAAGTGCTGGCCCTCATCATGATGTGGTTTGGCTGTGTCGGCAGGTACCCAGAAGCAAAGGGGCTGGTGAAGATAGTCTTCAGCTACCTTTGCAGCTTTCTACTTTGCAGGTACATGGCAGGTGCTTGAGAACGGCAATCATCTGCATTTCAGGACATGTCCTCCCACGTCACAAGGCGATTTTGACAAGATGATGCCCTGCCCATCTGCCTTTCTTCCAGAGAGGAGAGGGCACTGGTAATGTCACATCTTTCCCTCCCTAAGTGGGGAGACCTGTCCTTGCTGCTGGGGACATGGCACCTGCTGCTGGGCTCTGCATCAGCTCCTCTTGCAGGGGGCTGCCTCCTTTCCTGAAGGTGGGAGACATGGACGTGGCCTGGGGACATGCCGGCTACTCCTTGTGCCTCTCCTGAGCCCTTGGAAGCCTTTACTCCCCTCTGCTTTTAGCAGGGCAGGCAGTCTCACGCTGTCCTGAGACCTGTCCTCATGCATACTGCATGTTAGGGAAAAGATTCAGTTTATTCTGAAGTGCCGGGAGGTGAAGGAGCTTTGCAAAATGCTGTGTGGTCGGAAGAGGAACAAAGCCAAAGATACCTCCGAAGAGAGACAGCCTGGGAAGGGAAAAACAGGAATGTGGAAATCCTGCCTGCAGCTCCCTGAAACAGCAACTGTCTGAAGGGGAGAGCTGATGCAGGGGGTTAGGCAAATGTACTGTCATTCAGAGAAGGAGGCAGAAAGTGGATGGCAGAAAGCTGTGCAGCCCATGAGGCTGATGTCCCATTGTGGAGAGTGGTGTCTGGCGCATGAGCATCCTTCAGTTTTGCAGTGCTGTGGTGTCTCCAGGACGCAGCTCTATTCACTATGGGGTTTCCACTTTCTAAAACAAGCACTGGGCAGCAATCCCCCTGTCATTTATGCACCCTTTGTGCTTGCTGGTGCTTAGGTTAAAGGTGGGATGGAGCTTTTGGAGCTACTGCTGTGATGTAAGATGGTACCCACAATTCTGGCAGATTGTATAATAACAAGGAGGTGGCTAAAGCTGGACCCTCTTAGCTCTGCTGTGTAGACTTCTCAGCACAGGGGCCGTTTTAGGCAGCAGGAACCCTCTGTGTCATAAAGTGAAAGAAGCAGTTTGCTTGTACTCTACTGCAATTGGTTTTAGAGGAGAGGCTGGGGTGTCTGGAGAAGACTAGCTTTGTATGAAGTCCCAGGCTAAATGCAGATCTTCCATTAAAGTCAGCTCACTCCACTGTTGTAATGCTATGAGTGAAGTTGTCCTCGGGATAAAAGTTACTCCTTGAATATACATAAGGAAACATGGCTTAGGATCCTTCTTACAATACCTAAATAAAAAGCATTGCTTTGCTATTGAGAGTATTGTTTCAGGAGGAAGAGAACGTCATCTCCTTGAGTAAAGAATATGTCCTCCAGGTCAGTCTGTCTCGTTGTTAGATTGGCTGGTTTGAATGGCGCTTCTCTCTGAGCTTGAATTCCTCCTAGTGTTGCAGGGGAGAAGTTATATTCAGCTGTGAGGGAAAACTAGTTCTTACCACCACGAGGGTTTTTCTTCATTTGGTGAAAGAGGTCTTTGGGAAGGTCTGAGGCATGATATGGGCTGAAATTGTGTGCTCAGTATGGAGAAACTGGTTTGTACAAAATAAAGCCATTGTGTGTTCCTCCATAAACGTCATAACTTCAAACCAAGCCTAAACTTGTTTTGAATCCTTCTGCAACTTTGTCTTCCAAAGGACATCTCTGGGTCCTGCCTGTGCGTGGAAATGTATACCATGCTGCAGGAAAGGGGGCTGTCACAGCATCTCTGGCCCACCTTCAAGGAAAAGTCTCACAGGAGAAAGTGCACCTAAGAGATCTTCAGCCTTGCTTTCATTCGCATAAGAAATTAAGGGAGACGCAGTGAAAGTTTTGAGCTTTTCCCATGTTAGCATTTCCCCTTTTTAGAAAAGAATATCTGAAAAATAACTCTTTGAGCTGAACCCAGGCAGCATGGAGGTTGTGCTGGTGGTGCCTTCCTGGCAGAGGAAATGAGCTGATGAACAGTTTGCAGTTTTCTTTGGTGAAAATGACTTGCCTTTGTTAGTGTAGGAGTGTTCTTGATTTCATCAATCGTTGCTTCTACCCATGAGGTAGAAACCTTGTAGGAGGTTTCAAAGAGGAACACTAAGTCAAATTTAATGCTTTTGTCTTTATCTTCAGGGCACTCACTGACCTGGACACAGATTTTCTAAATGTTCACTTAAACCTCTGGGAGGCAAACAGCTATGAAGCTCTTTGTGAAGATGGATACTTTTGCCATAAATCATGATTTATGTTTTTTCAGGGGCTGGTCTGAGAACTCAGGAGAAACCCCTGCAAGAACTGAGAATGATCCTGGGCTTCACTGTCTTTAATTCCAATTATCTCTAATGTGCCTTCTCTAGCTTAAATCTAAGGTTTGCTGATATTAAGAACAATTTAACCTCAATAAAGCATTGCAACAGGTGTACAAGTTTTCTGTGTAGAGCCGATAAAAGTAAGAACAAGCTACACATCAGATCTTAGACATGACACAAAATGCCCTACATGTGCTACTACATTGGTTACAAAGGTTGATGCAAACATATATAGAATAAAGCCAAATATGCACACTACAGGATCAAAGCTACTGGACTTTAGGCAAGCATTTGCAATTAAATGAAAGTATTAAAATGATAACAAATATGAATTTTCAAGTTAGTGTTTAGAAACATAGGAAAAGATTAAGTTGTTCTGCATTTAATATTAACTTGAGGCTGCAGAAGTTATCCTGATTTGATTAGCTAAACATATAAAGCCCGTGTAATACGGAATTGCTCCTTTCATTCTATTTTCTGGCTTGCTTTCTCAAGGACAGCTCCTGGAACCATGGTGCCTGTCTGCCCATACTGGTTTTGGTTAAGCCACAACACTGCCTTAAAACTGGACAAACTTCACCTAAATTCATGGAGGAAGTTAACATCTCAAACAGATGATGTTCCGTAGGTATTTGTGAAAATTTAAGGTTGGGTGGAGGAGACAGGTCTGCATTAATACCCCACTGAGCAGAGGGCCACAGCACAAACTCCACAGTTACATGCTTGGTTTGGATTGCCAGCCACCCACTCAGCACAGTTCAGGCTATGGCCCCTGTCATGTTGTTGTCAGCCAGTAATTACATCCTAGGGAGTGCAGATCAATCTAAGGTCTACTGGCATGGAGGGAAGTTATAGAAGTGGCAGAAGCAGTAAAGTCAAGGAAGAGAGTGAATGCAATGCGAAATTTGGCTACTGCAGCCTAGCGGGAAGCTGTAGGGATGGATGACACACATCTATTAGAAACCATGCTTTATTAGTTCCTCTGCTCGAAGTAAAATTAAATGGTAAGACTCCAAACCTGGCATCTGAGATGTTCAAAGGACCCTAAAGGAATTGAGTATCGTAAACTCATTGAAATTCATTGAGTTTGTAAACTTCTCAGGATCTTGTATCAATCCCAGTCAACAAAAGTGCTGTTGGGCTAGCAATGAAGGAGCTTGCTGAAAACATTACTACAGATAATTCTTCGGGTAGCATTTTAGTAGATGACTTCTTCTCAAACTTAGTGAAGTCAAAAAAATCAGAAGGTGAAGACTTTGGGGGATTAAATATGATTAAGTATGCCATGATTCAGCCTCCATTAAGGCAACAGAAAGACCTGCAGTATTTCCCTAGAAGATGGCTAGACTGGGCAGGCAAAAGAAATTATAGCAGCTCTTCTGCAATTTTTTTCCAACACTGATGATTTTAGTCATGTGTGAGCTTTGCTGATCATTATGAAGCACTTTGAAAAGGAGAGGAGAGGAATCCCTGCTACCTTCCTACGGACTGTGGTAGATCATGGCCACTTCCACTTGCACGCATGACAGCAACGCACTCAGGAGCTTGGTTTGCACTGTTACTCTGGCTGTCCCAGACTGCTTTGTCTACAGCTTTAGTTGTGAGACTGGAAGGGAGAAATTGTTTTTTGATTTTCTTATTCCTCCAATTGCCTGTAAATGAGCAAGTATGAAAGGGAAGTGGAAAGTGATGGTGATATTTTGCTATGACCAGTAAGAGCAAGATGATAGAGAATCAGGCCTCAAAATACCCTGATATGAACAGCTATGAAAAAAAGTTAAAAAAAAAAAAAGTTTGTGAGCAAGAATTTCAGGATGTGTAAATCATGAAAACTTTATTGCAGTCAACAGATCTTCATTCTTTTCACCTCCTTTCAAGTGATTTATATAGCAGAAAAGCTGACACAGCAGCATGCAGAACTTTCTGGCCTATCTCTGAAATATTTACCTTGCCCTAGAGTTGTCTGAAACCAGAGATATCAAGAGCTGCCAAGTCTGGAATTTGGATTATGTTAAATCCTGTATTGTTCTCCTTGCATGGTGGTGTGATTGCTACATGCTCCTCTTCCTTTTACACACCAACAAACTGTAAATCAGCCTTCACAGGCATGGTAAGTTTAGCTGTAGCCCTGAATTGGAAAAATTATTTTTCTGCTCAAGGTGTTGCATTCACTTTCAAAAACCCATGCAGCTTTGCCTCCGTCCGTGCCTCCAATCTGATTTACCATGCCTCCCCTTGCGTCTGCCAGACTGCCAGCACCAAGTGGTGTGATGGCACCACCACCTCCCTCTCTGATCCTTCTGCCTGGCTACCATCTATGCTCCTATGGGTCCTTACATTCTCCACATTCAAATCCATCCCAGAGGTCTATTACTGCTCCCATTAGTGATTCACTGCTCATTTGTTTTTTTTCACGTTTTTCTTGTTGTTTTGATGCTTGTGTAGAATTCTACACTGAGGACAGGGGTCACTGGAAAAACATAGAAAACACACATCTGCTTCTTAAGGGCAGAACACAAAGTGAAATACCGGAGATGAAAAATAATCTAGAAAAATACATTCTGAAAAATGAAGTTCAGATTCTCAAACTGAGTTTGCATTGATGTTTCTCCAGAGAGAACAGTTAGAAACTTGGCCTGCTTGGATGTAATTTTAGGATATGATCTACTGATTTTTATCATCTGCTAACGTGATTCTGTAATTCTGAGACTTATTTTAACACTTAGTATTTATTAACCACTACTCAATGTTAGTCATTTGGTTAAGGTAAGGAGAAGTCAGGATGCTGTTAAGTGAGAGTTAGTATGACTTGACAGAAAGACCTCTAGTGTCCCCTGTGCATGGATTTCCTACTCAGATATGACATGGAAAAAGGGGGCTGTTTGTAAAATGGGTCAGCAGTATTACTTACGCATTGCAATGCTGGTGTTATATCTCACAGGCTTTGTTTCTGAATTTCCTTGAGGTAATGCCAGTAGGAAATCTCTGTTAAAAAACTAGAGGCTTCTCTGTATTTATCAAGGTGCTATTTAGTCCAAGTTGTTAGTCCAACTTTTCAAAACCATCAGAATGAGCTGGATTTCTTTTCCTTTCTTCATTGGGCATTGAAATTCATTAGGTTTCAGTGACCAGCACAGACAGAAGTAATCTTTCACCACAAAACATTATTTATTAATTCAATAGTTACTTTAATGTGTCTCAAAAATCTCATTATAATTCATATGTCATGGTATGATAGTTTTTATTCTCTTTTAAAACAAATACAAAGTTTGCAAAACATTTTAAAGCTGTTATGCTGGTCTTGTTTTTCCTGGAAAATAAAATATTTTGAAGAAAGTCTAATTTAACAGTATTGGGGATGGCCATTTTTCTCTATAATAGAAAAGATACATTTTCTAGCACTGCTAACTCCTTGCATCCCTATATAACATGCATTTGATGTGTATTATAGGTTAGAGACTGTAATGAGATGGCCTTGGCCTCAGCCGCATGATATAAGTTTAGAAAATGTTGAGTATTCATACTCTGAATAAAGTCCTAGATAGGTCTGTCAACGTGAGCACTTAAAAATTAGGACACCTAAAAATGGTTTGTCATTTTACAAAACGAGGCTATATGATCAGTGGGAGGAACAACCTAGTTATGCATTGCAGTCTGAAAACTGTGTTTTTATGTCACCCGATATTGTTATACGTTGATTGAAATGAGATTTTGTTCTGAAAAATAATTGTTGTTACTACTTCATATCATTCCTGGGTTTATGCAAGCAGTAATTTCATGCTGACAGGGATCAGCAAAAGTGTTTTCATATGATATTTCTTGGGGTGTAGCATGATTTTCTTAAAGCAAATATATAAAGACAGAGAAACGTTTGTACCGTATCTATCCCTGGGGCCCAATGTTCTAAAAAGAGAGAGAGAGAGGCAAAGAGAAAGAAAGATTTCATGGTAAAGTTACCATGTGAATTACCACCCCTGTATACATTAAGCTTTTCAGTCATTTGTGCAAAATGGGGAAGTCTGAGATACAAAGCCCATGAAAAAACTTAGTGTGTGTAGTATTTAGAGCTGTCTTGACAAAAAGCATTATTCTTGACAGTGTCAGTGTTGCAGGAATGGTGGTGAGAGGGATAAAGAAAGTGGTCTTCCAGTATTTTCACCCGTCAGTGGTTTTGCTCCAAAATTGTTGCATGTGTAGGAGAATAAAGGTAGAGAGTGATTCGTGTCCTGAAAAAATAGGTGCACACATTAGTGACATGATCCATCACATCTTAAGAATTGCTTTCAGCCATAAGTAACCTTTAAAAATGAAATCTAGCTATTGATTTAGATCAATGCTCTTTATCGCTTGAAAAGTGTTTGAGTAGGTACCCTCTTGTTCCTGCAAATTCAAGGTTTGGGTCAGAACACCCATCTACCGTTTTAGTATTAAATTCATTGTTAGCTAAGATACTGATAAAATGGCTAACTGCCTGTCCAGCAAGCTAAAAGTTCTACATCATCAAATTTGGAATAAGGCTGACTAAGCTGGTAGGGAGAAATTATTTACATTAGTAAAAAGGTGGAAAATTATGGGATATAATGTGAAAATATGGGTAAAATAGGAGTTTGGGTTGAAATAATTTACCCCAAAAGGGAATAAACATATGGAATAAGTTAGCAGAGAAAAAAATTTCACAAGTGTAAATCAGTTTAAGGGGTTGCCTTGATCTGTTTTTGAAAAAAAGTAAAGGTTAAAAGGCATAGCAATAGACTAAGGAAGCTGAATTAAGATATTCAGAGCACGGCATATCTTGGAGGGCATTTTTTGTGCCAGCCTGGGCACAATGGCTTTGTATTTTTAACCAGATATGTACAGTACATATTCACCTTATGCAAAATGATGAATCTTTACAGAAGACTACCGGCTTAATTATTTCCTGAACAAATGTTATCTAAATTGTGTGGCTGGTTAGCTAAGCTAGGTCAAGTCATATCACTCTAAGGCTGTGAAGTCAATGGTCCAGCTTTCAGAAACTAATTCTCCTGCTACTTGAAATGAATTATATTTTGATAAATGAGCCTCCATTTATTGCTAAATACATCTGAAAGATACTTTCTGTAAACTTTCAGGTCAGCCAACTGGAAAGTTCATGAAAATCAAACAGCTACTGCCTCTATTGATGTCAATTTGAATATGCAAATAATGCTAAAAAATATTTTTCCCTCTTAAAAGCTTGAACCAAAATGTTTTGATATGTTTGCTTTTCTGTCCAAATCAATAGACATGTTTTCCATTGTCTTCAAGAAGCTTTGGGTGGGGCCTGGCATGCTCAGCTTTCGTTTCCTGGCTTGCGTGAAGGTGCTTGATGTAACATCTTCCTTCTCCCTTCCTCGGCTGTAGTAGTGCTGATGGTCAGAAAGAGAAGCCTTCCCTAGTATTGCTCATCCTACCCCCTTCCTGTGACCCTTCTGTACAGGAGCATTGCAGAGAGAGTGCTCGTGGATGATGTTCTACCACTTCAACAAAAATCATGTAAAGGATGGAGCGCACTTAACTTAGCTAAATGTGGCCAGTGTGGGTTAAAATACCACTGCAGGCAAGACAAGCTGAGTTGCCAAATTGAAGTCACTGCCTTCTTTTGGTCATTAAGTTGAGCTGCTAATTTTAGTGGTCAGAACCAAATTTGTTGTGCAAATTAAGGAAGTGTCTCCTAACCAGAGAACTATATTTTTATACATTAAATTGTAGTTAAGCAAGAATTTTATACACCATATCATGTAAAACTTTCTAGTAAAATATATTGTACTGTAATGATCTATGTACTGCGAGTTGTAGATAAACAGATAGATGTGGATATGTGTGATATAAGTTAAACCCAGAGCTTGTTTTTGGAAGAATTTCTGAAAAGCTAAATTGCGCAGAGCAAACTTACAGTGGTCCTTCTTGTCACCTTTTTCACATACAGTAAAGGAGCGTACAACCTTTGCCAGGTGGGTTGCTACTTCTTTACTTTTGCATTATTAAAAAATGACTTCCTGAACTTTGTTCACTTGGTTAATGTTGGATGTGGAAAAGATAAAAATTGTCTTTACGAGTGAAACTGATGCATTACAGATGACTGGCACTTCAGGTGGCAGGCTACTTGATTTATTCTGAGGTTTGCTGTGAAATCTTACTGAGATTGACTCAGCGGGAAGCACTTTGCCTAATCTCTTGATATTAAATCTGTTGGAACTGTTACGTTCATGCCTAGGAGCAACAGTGAGAGCCTAAAACTGCACTTCTTGCTGTCTGGGGAAGAGCAAGAAATGCCAGGTCCCCAGTGGGCGGCTTCGTGTGTCTTGGACCTTGGGAACAGATGGGCAAAGGTTATTGGCAGAGTTTATTTTGTCAGACCTGAGTTCAACATTGACAATGCCCTGTTCTGGAGTATTAGATGCTGAATAAACATCTAAGAAGGATATAAAAAGTACAGCCCCTTCCCTATGGGAGTCGATGAAATACCCAGAAGTAGAACAAAAGTAAAAGCAACAAAGATATAAATATAAATAGGAAAATGCCAGCTTCTCAAATGGTCTATCACCAAATTTAAGCATCTTTAAAAATGAACAATGTCTATTGGTTTAAGACCACTGAATAATACTTTGTATTCTGCATGGCTCTGCTTCTTTAAAAGATACTTTATCTCCCAACCATCTGTTGCTGGAGTGTAGGACAGGATGATTCCATTCTACAGATTATTGTGATAAATTGCCTGGAATCCTTCAGGCTTTCCAATGTTTTTACTTTCCCTGCCCAAGAAAAAATGATTCAAATGCAGATAATGGTCTCTTTCTTTTCTTTTTCTGCCAGTCATAATGCAACACCTTATGTTCTTCTCTTGCATGCAAACAGCCAAAATCTCACTATTTCTATTATTGCAGTATCATTAGAGTTTGCTGTCTTTAGGGTTGTTAAGTAGATCTCATAATCCCGTGAGATTTTTGAAAGAATTCAGCTTCCATTCGAACATACAAATAAGGTTCAGGTTTGTGAAACTGCTCTGAACCCAACAGCACTTATGAAAACATTCAGTTGAAGGTTTTCTTCTCCCAAAACAGTTCCTCACACAACACATTAATATTACTCATCACTAGAGTCCTGGCCTTTTATTTTATTACCTAAGTAAAAGCTGAACGTTTTTGTAATCTGGTTCACACTCTACCTCGTGTGAGTTGCTTTCCTCCACGCAGATGGTTTTGGATATCACTTCTTGTAATACCTTTTCCCACAACTTTCTGTCAGAGAAAGGCATTCTCCTAGGCCACCCATGTGTAGAAGTAGGTGGATCGTGTTGCACAGAGGAGGTTTTTTCAGGCTTTCTCCCCAGCCCCTTGCCATGAGCGTTTGTACATGTCACTTCTGGGCTGCCTGGATATCGATGGGGAGGACTGAAAGGCTCAGAAGTAGGGGATACTCCATTTAGCCACTTACAGCTTTGGAAGAGGGTACATGAGGGTACATTAAGTCTGCTGCTAGCTGTCCTCCACAGAACTGGTTTTTCCCTTGCTCCCTTGTCACACGCACCTTGCCTGCATGGTAAAGCTGGAAACACTTGGCTCTGAACGTCTCGCGTGTGGCACCTTTATTGAGACAAGCGTTTGTCAGACTTGTAATCCCTGCTAACTTCCCTCTTCCAGACTTCCAGATTTCAAATACATTTTTTAAGGCCTGAAATGGAAAGAGGGACTCACCAAAGACAACGGGAAGATCTTTTGGTTTCAGCGAGTCCAGGATTTTTGCCCAGCATCAAAGCTGGAAGGCTGTTAAAAAAGGGGTCTTGAGTTGAACAGGAAAAATATGGGGGTGAGCGTGAAGCTGTAAGCTCCAGCTGTAAGTCGTGCTTGAATTCTGAAGATGGTAAATGACCTTTCAGTTTTTAATTTAAGAATATTAATTACTGTTCTCCTAGGAGGTACATTCTAAACCATTCAACGTCGTTCTCAGGCCACAGCTTTTCATTTCTTTACTTTGGCAATGAAAAAGCATCTTAAAATTGGCAAGAACGGCTATGACAGATTGCTTGTTCCTGTCTCGCCCTGACTAAGGCAGAGCTCAGGCAGAGCCTGCTCCTGGCCATCAGGGCAGACGTGAGGGCAAGGAGATATATGGTGGGTGTCAGAAATGTAGCCTGAATACTCCGCACTGTGGCTCTCCTCTGCTTTCTGTGGCTCAGGGAAGGAGATAAGTTATTAGTCCTGGAAGCAGCAGTGGAAGTGCCCGCAAGCCAGCTAGCGGTGCGGACCAGCCCTTCGTGTCACTCAAGCGGAGCCCGGGGCCATCGGATGTGACTCAGGGGTGTTATTCCCACAGGTGAACAGCTTAACTCGGTCAAAAACGTCAGGGCATGGAGTCACCAGCCAAGTCATTCCCACCCTGCGTGCATCGGTGCCAACAACTACAAGGCATCACCTGACAGTTTATTTTCTTACATTTCTCCTTGGGAGTGTGGCTCAGGCCAGCTTGTTTGGCAAAAGCTGTTGCTTCTACTTCTTTGTGTATCGATAGGATATATCCTTAAAAAAGGGTATGCTAATTAATTTTTATGGAGTATAGAACCAGTGGGTTGGAATGAGGTATATGGACAGCCTTTTTTAAAGTTTTCTTGATGATATAGATCATTTCATGCTCAGACAATAGTGCTGCGTTTCCTCAGCCTGACACAGTTCCAGTTGGCTGGAAGCTCCTCTGCTACAACACAACATACTGCACGCAACATGCCTTTTACTCCTTTCACTTAAGTGTGAAGGATAGTACCTGACAAATATTAATACGAAACAGAGAACGTATGAATGCCTGCCTTTATTCCTCCCTGCTGGTCTGCACTTCCTTGCTCCTCATAGTAATACGTTTTGCTCACGATGGCACTGATGTAAAGCCAAGGTAACTCATGGGACACCACCACAGGCATCACTTTGCTTCCTATTTGGGTTGGTGAGAGGATATGGACTACATTTTTTCCTTTATTTTTAAGGCAAGTGGGGAAAAAAATCCAGTTTATAAACATATAAAAAGCTTATTAATATATATACCCCCCCTATATGGCGCTGTGTTGCTGAACTGAGACACTGGCATAGTTGCACTATTTTCAATGTAGTTGTAACAGGGAAGTAGACAAATAGCACTCATATTACCAACCTTATTCAGTGAAATCTCTCCTAGGCTCCTCATCTATGAAAATCAGAAATATCTCCATCTTAGTTCATGGAGTTACTCTTGTGAAACACAGGTGATTCACCTAAATGGGGGGGGAAAAAAAAGATAAGAATCAGGCCCTAGTTCCGGAGTTTCTAATCTGTTTTTATGTACACAGCAGGAAATATTTTTAAAAAATCCTGGGTATTTCCAAACATCTGACTTCTCAGAGGAGTAAAAATGCAATCAAAGTATTTCCTTTCAAAGCTGCATCACTTGTGATTAGTCAAGAGTTTTTTGTAACATGAATTTCCTTTTCAGAAATCTTTTCTATTACATATGTTTATTATTTTTTTTCAGCTATCCAATTAAATTCCTCTTTCATCAGGGTGGAAAAGTTGGTGCTGCTCATTTAAAAAAAAATATATCTCTCTCATGGTATGCATGACTACTATAGCAAATATTTAAATATTTCCTGGGTTAGATTTAGTCCTGTCTGTGCTAAAATAGATCAGGATTTGACCTGAGCAATTATGACTATCCTTTTCAGAATGTCCTTTGGTTCCCTCCCCTTCAAATATAAAAGCTTTGGTATGATACATACAGTGTCACAGTATGTCACAGTATTAGCCTAAAAGATCCCCGGCACATCTGGATGCACAGTTTGGATCATCTTGTGATTTAAGGTCCTTGTCATTTTCCCTCATCTTATGCATTTTACTGTATCTGTATGTGCTGGTACACTTTCTCCAATACATTTTAAATACAGACCTTTTAAATAAAAACTATTGCCCCAATCACACAATTCAGAAACGTTCCAGTGTTTATGGAATGGTTTTGTCCAGATTAAAGGACAGAGATTTGCTTTCTTTTATAGAATCATAGAATCATAGAATGCTTTGGGTTG
>VYZW01048776.1:0-29106 GCA_013401315.1 Balaeniceps rex | reverse complement strand
CCAGCACCTCCATGTCCTTCTTGGAGCGAGGGGCCCAAAGGACTGTCCCTAGTCCTTGGACTAAACAAATACAAGAGGTATGCTATGTCCTAGGCTGCTCCTTGCTGACAGTTCCTTGCTGTGAAGATGTGTTGAAGACGCTCTGTCCTTGCTTTGATGTAGCATATAGTCCTTGCTTTGATTTTTAGGGAGAAGAAATGTAAGCACCTAGTAATAGCCCTTTGATATTGTCCAATTAATTCCTGTTTTGCTTCATTAACACTCAACAACAAAGCACCTTAGCTTTTCATTGGCAAAACTTAACACATGTCTCTTTGAAATGACAGACAGAACTGCCAGCTCTATTACAGGGATGCTGAGAGAAACACAAGCTAAGCAAGGGTCTGCTGCCTGCCCACGGGTACACAGAGGGGCAAACAAGGCAAGGGTGAGAAACTATTTAAAAAGGTCAAATATTGTGGACTGATCAGCGCAGATCCGTAGAGTGAGTTGATGCTGAGGTCCACTCTCTCCACATTTCAGGAGGAGAGATACTTTGGACTCACCCTCGCCTGGTCCTGCTTCAGCTGCACTGCATTAGGTGTGCTCCCGGAGCGCATCTTCCAGGTTGTGTCCTTGAGAGGAGTCCAGGTCCTGCTGCAGCTCTGCACAGAAATCAGGGTGGAAATGCAGGTCGAGAGTATTGCAAATACATGTTGTAGCTGTTCACTGCAGCCTGTTTTTCTGAGCTGAGCAATTTCCACATCCTGGTCTGTGTGGCAGTCTCCCTTGGAGTCTTGTAACCGAGATGATACTGATTGAGTCTGGCTTCTTCTGGGATCTGAACCCTGGCAAGAAGGCCATGAACTTTGCCAGTGGTTGGTTCATGCAAGCGAGACTGGAATAAATTCCTCCCCATCATCCCTCGTGGGGCAGCTCAGGGCACGGCAGGCAGCAAGAAACTCAGCTCCCAGCTCTAAAGCCTATAGCCAGCCCAGATCCAAATGGGATCCTCAGGACATGTCTCTTCCCCTCTGGAGCACTCACAGGCAACCTTGCAGGCTGGGGGGGGAGAAATTAGCACAGGCTGGACCATTGTGCATTCGTGCACAACCCTTCTTTTCCTTCCCTCAGCCAGGCCTGCTGTAGATCCAAGGTCCCTCTCCCGGCATCAGTGCACCCAGGAGCAGTGTCTTGCCAACAGTGAAGGGCGGTGAAGTTGCACGCTGGGCCTTGTTTTGTCTTCGTCCGTGCCTCTGCAACCCTGGGGTAGCTTTGCTGCTTCTACAACTGACAGTCACCGGGCCCAGCAAGCCTGAAGTAGCCCAAAACAGGCACGGAGGGCAAAGCCATGCACCTTCCCTGTGAGACAGTGGTGAATTTGTAGAGCAATTAATAAGAAGGCATCAACTAAAAGCAGTCTTTGCTCACCATCTTCATCAGATGCATGAACCCTGTCACTGCTGGAGGCCAAGCTCAGGGAAGAGGGCTCCCCTCCTGTCTGCCCTAGTGATGCCCAAGCCTTGACATAAGGCTGACTTCACTGCCAACTTCATGCATCTGCACAGCCTCTGACTGCCACAACAGTGAGAGCTCTGCGAAAGACATGACCAACATCACCGATCTACCAGCGCTGCGGAGATACTCCCACAGCCTGGGTACAGCTCCCAGGTACCAAGGGCACAACACGGGGCTGGGCTCGTTTCCAGCCCCGTAGGTGCATGCTAAAGGAGTGCTCTTTGGGCTGAGGAGACGTGCAGATGTGACGGATGCAGACACCAAAGTGACACGTGTCAGCAACAGAAGCACGGGCAGCTCCATATGGGTTGTGATGAGGCTGACGGGAGGAAGCAAAGAGATGCTTTGGCTGGAAAAGGCACGGTGAGGATCCTGCTGCAAACCAGTCCATCCAGAGCACCAGCAGCACGTAGCTCCCTTTACAGACTGTGCGGAGCCATATCTTGAGGAGTGCAATCATAATGATGGCTGATTACCATCACTTGTGACCCAGCTGGGAGCACGCTGATCTATAGCTGCTGTCGTGTGGCTGGTGGCATTTCCAAACCACCCTGGAAGCACAGGGCTCATTTGCTGTGTGTCAGTGTTGTTATGTTTCTAGAGATGAATGAGGCTGGCGAGAGGCAGAGGACAGCTCGCGGCTGAGCGATGACTTCTCCAGGCTCCCTCCCCTCCCCTGCAAGCCATGGTCCAGCAAACAGCATGAAGTATCCTGAGCACGTGGAAATGCTTGTAGCTCCCCTGGACCAGCACTTACAGCCACGTCCCCAGGCAGACGGGCTGGTTCTTTGCTAGAGGTGCAATTTACAGGCAGAATAAGCACACAACTAACCTGCACTCCTCTCTGGAGAAGCTGGGAACACACTATCTTGCACACTGTCTTCTGTATTTGTGGAAAAAGGAGGTTTAAGCACCCTTTGCTGTTCCCCAGCCCTCAGAGGGCTGAGTGCTGGAGCAAACCCCTGCGTGGCGAAGGGCAGCCTTGCGGGCACTGTCACTGCAGCCATCAGGGCTGTTCCACGGGCTCCGACCCATGGGCAGACAGCACCTGGGCCATGCCCGGCTCCTCCTGGGCTCCCACCCACTGGAGACTGGAGGCCGTTTCCCTCATGGCTGGAGGAGTCAGGCAGGACAGCACGCACCCCTCTGCCCTGGGGTGCCTCCTCTCCTCATCTGCAGAGGGGCATTCCCACCGGGCATGGCTTCCGCCAGGCTCCCAAGCTTCCGACTGCAGCTGCTGCTAGCACAGGGGCAGGGAGATGAAACGAGCAGAGCTGAATCCAGTTAGAGAGATCCGGAAACAAGAGAGGAGATGGGAACGTGTCCAGGTTGCTGAGAGCTCCGTGTGCCCTCGCGCCAAGAGAGAAGAATCACAGATGAGGAGGACAGCGTGCCCGGACCTGCTTAGGGATCCTTTGGCCAAGCAATGGTGTCAGAAATCTGCAGGAAAGAGCTGAGCATGACACCAAGCAGCACGGCTTAGCATCACACCACAGCCCCGTTAGCATGCCTGGTGCTCGGGCTAATTGGCCTGGGTGCAGCTCTGTGCTGCATGGGCTGCGTCTGGAGGAAGCTCTGAAATGGCACCCCAGAGCTGCACTGTGGCCTCCTGCTTGAGATGAGCAGATCGGGGTCGAGCCTGGCTGGCAAAGGTCTTCCTTGGATGGAAATCAGTCAGGGGAGAGTATAAGAGTATAGCTGTCAACCTCCTAACGTCACTGGGGCTGCCTGCTGAAATCAGGCACACTCTGGTCTGATCAACAGATGTCCCTCCCCTAGGGATGACAAAGGGCAGGACACGTTGCAGATGGACTACTAGGAATACCCAGAAAAACACCCAGAAAACAAGTCTGTGCTGAAGGAAAACTGCAGAAATTTGGCAAACTGCAGAAATTTGGCTTCCTGGTGCCCTGGAAAGCGAGATGCCTGTTACCCAGAGCTGCTGTTAACGCTGCCTTCCTTTGCTACCCTTACCAACGCAGAACCAGCCCTGAACGAGCATCCAGGAGGGAAAGAGAGAGATGGTTTATTGACATAGAGTTACCCACCGGTCTGCTGCACAGCTGTTGAGGAAGTCAGTGCACGGTAAATATTGAGAGTAATAACGTTCGGCAGCGCAAGGTCATCAAGGCAACTGATCTAGTTATAATCAGCCTCGGAAAGCAGAGAGTTCAGCTTCTGGAGGAGTACTCTGCAGGTCAGAAGGAAGTAGCTCATCAAACAAGACCTTCCACATCTCAGGCAACCACTGAAATAGCATTATTATTGTTTTAAAAAGTAATAAATTCATTGCACAGCCTTAATTAGAGAGAAAGGCCGTTGATAAAACCAGACACCGCGTTTCCTGAGAAGGCTGCTTAGCAGCTAATCTCTGCGGCAGCTGATCCCTCCTTAGACCGCTGCTCCTTGTGGCATTTTCCCTTCACTCTGAATAAGCCTCCGAGCCCTGGATTCCCCTTCCCACGGTGCAGCAGACATAAGGGACAGGTATTAAGCACTCAAGTTTTGTCCTGAGCTCCTGGGCCAGCTCCAAATGTAGTCTCCCCTTGACACTGGCCTGTTACCCCAAGTGCTGTCCTCTGAGATGCAGTGGTCATGTCTCTAGGTCATCCTCCCAGCAGCTAAGAGCATGGACTCTTTTTAGGAGCCTTCAGGCACGCTGCAAAAGTAGGAGAACCTGGAGAAATGGGCTTAAAACCAGCATTTTTGTGAGTGATAAAGGAGTGTGCTGGTGTTGCATCCATCCAGCTCTCCACTCCCTGCTGTGCACAGGGAAGAGCAGGTCACGGCAACTCCCCAGGCTGACACACGGTGTTACCCTTAACAGAAGTGCTCTTGCTTGGCCTCAGGAGAACTGGGCTAAACATCACTTACTTTGTCCATTAAGATCAAACAAATCCTCTGGCTGTTGCTGTTTGTTTCAGCAAAGAAAATCCCCATTGTCCAGCACAGACAGAACCTGAGATACGTTCTTCAACTTGCCTAAAAATGAATTTACAAGAGCAAAAGGTGCTGCAAGGTAAAAGCCTGGACATCAGGCCACCTTCTGACCCACAACACTGCTGTGACCAAGAGCAGTCTCCGTTCTCTGGGAAAACTACTTTGGGATGTAAAGGGCTGCACCAATAACACCCTCCAAGAGAAGGTTCTTCTGCACCATCCCTCTCACAAGCTAGTAGAAGACCTCAGGAGAGGCAACAGAGCCTCTTACAGAGGTGGAAGGCCATACCTCCATCATAGCACTGGAGGTACGGTCACCATATGACCAAGATGCCACTGTTGCTGTCCTGTGACCATGGCATGTCTGGCCACCTCTGGCAATTGTATGTCAGGCACACGTCCAGGCAAGGCCCCATCACCTAGGTGTTCATGCAAGCATGCCTCGTGCTAAGACCATTAGCTCCGAAACAGCGCAGGGAGGAACGGGCTCATTCTAGCCACGTGGCAAATGCAGTGCTGGGCATGGGGAGGAGGGAGGCTGTGGGGTGCTATATGAATTCCCACCAAAGCTTTAGAGACAGAGAAGCAGCCTCCCTGGTCAATGGCAAACATCAAAGCAGGCCTCCACATGATGCTCAGGGAACATCTAGCTATGGTCAAGCTTGTCAGCTCTTCCCAAGGACTCCCATGTGCCCATGACATGAAGAGTAGGACACGAAACAGCGATGGTGTTATGGCCAGTGTTAATTATATACATGAAGCAGCAAAACCCTCTCCCTGCTTCAGCTCATTGCTGTAAAAGTCTCAAGGCTGTAATGCGTTGAGCATGGGTCGATCACCAGGGCTGCATCCATACCGAGACAAACCTCTCAAGTTTTGGTCTACATTTCCCTGGCAAGATCCTCTCATTATTTTTCTTGCAGAATTCCTTAAACCCACCCGTGAAAATACCCAGCAAATAGCCCGTTTCCCACAGGTCAGACGCAGGTTTGTTGGCAGAGCGATTAGGATAGAGGTTTGTTAACTCTTACAACGAAGGAAAAGCAACGCAGCAGCAACCTGCTGCCATCTACCTAGCAAACACCCCCCAGGCTTGGCCTTTCTCCACTTGACCTCCCTTCTCCTTCAGGCTCAAGGAGTGGCAGAGGACTTGAGTCCACCCAGAAGAAAATGAGAAAACCACTTCCCATCAGGTCAGTAATAGGGAAAGGTTTGGGTCTGGCTAGGTTGGAACTGCACAAACTACGCTACATCTTTTTATTCAAAAAATCTGGGGGACAGTCCTGTAAATGGTGAGGAAAGTCCCACCAGGCAAACCCTGGCTCCTTAGACGCCGTTTTTCTCCATGGTGCATGGAAAAACATGTAAGCAAAGACTCAGGTTATGAACTCATGGGCCAAGACCTGTGTCCTGTACAGAATAAAGGTACTACGGATGCACAAGTGTGCAAACAAAACAAAACCATCAGCCTGCAGGCGAAGCTGCCAGGGGAGCAGCGCACCCACTTTTTGGGGTACAGTTAGCACAAGAGTACACAGATGCCAGGCCACTGCTGCATGCGAGCACCAAGCATCTTCCCCTACGCAGTCATCCAGGCAGCGCGTGTGGTCCTGGCATTGCCCGATATCCAGGAAGGTGCACACTGCAGATCTCATGCTTTCTGCCTTAAAATTATGCTCCATCTGCCTTCAATCCAATTACTGCCTTCCCACTCAGCCTGCCTCCGTGGTTACTCACACTTTAGCTCTTCCATCCCATTATTGCATCAAGCCTTTAAATCTGATTACTTTGGAGTTAAATTTAAACCTGATTAACTGCAGAAACGACGATTTTTACCAGTCCTGGCCCAAACACAGGAGAAAGCAGGTTGAAAGCCCCATGGGGCAATTCCTCTTTCTGCAGTGAGTGTATTGACCACCCTCTTGTCTTGTCCTGTGGCCTTCAATAACCATCTGCGTGCTGTAGTCTGGCACAGTTGTGAACAGGCTCGACAGCTAGCCAGCATCTTGACTTTGCTTTGACATTTAATTGCCTAGAAATGCAAATCGTATGGCGCTCTTCAGCTCTGAGCCGTGCTCGCTGAGGCACTAGGGTAAAGGAATACACGCCATCGCTGCGATCGGACGGCGTTCAGTGCACTCACTGGGGCTGGCGGGAGAACAACAGCAACTCGTCAGCACCACTGCTGAGGGCCACGAAGTCCCACCACCGAGGGCAGCTCAATGAAACTGCCTTCCTACGGAACGTGGTCCTGATACGGCATCCAGGAGGCCTGGAGTCCAAGCCCTGCTCTACCACAGGTGACCAGTGTGATGCTGGCCAAGTCTACTTCTCCCATCTCCTGCCAGTGGAGATCAGAAAGCTCTGGGGCAGTTGGGTGGGTGGGCACTCAGTCTAAGGAGGCCTCGTGCTTTGTACAAAGGTAAGCACAGCTTTCAAACAACAAGAGCATGCAGACTGACACCAAACAGGTCGCACAGCCTTAGCATCCTCACGGCTCTGCGTGTTGTCAGTCCTGTCGGCATCTCACCGGCCATCTGAACCAAGCTGGCAATGCATTGCGGCTTTCGGAGATCCCGGCCCGGTGCCTCATCAGCAGCTTCTCATTTCACAGCCCTTTGCCTCTTTGGCTGCTGACCAAAAAAAGAGATTTTACAGAACATCAGCAAGCACTCATGGACTTAGCTGAAGGGAGGTTTTCAAAGGCACAGATGGGAGATGGCATCTCATTCCTTTCGGCTATCAGCACACAGGCCTTCCCTTCGATGGGAGGAAGCACATATATCCCCCCCCAGCATCTCCGCAAAGCAGGGTTGCACCATGGCGTTGCAGACAACCCATCTGCTGGCATTTCCTAATGAATCCTTGATGCTGCAGCCTCTGAGGATGGGCTGGTGTACCCAAAAAAACTTTGCCTCTCCCAACTAAATGAGCCGAATAAAAGGTATCTCCTCTCCCACTCAAATCTTACCTTGGGCACATCCAAAGTCCTACACAATTACAAGATTCTTGCTCTTCTGTGTATGTTCCTTCTGGCTATTTGCTCGTAACCATCTGCCCCTGCGGAAAGCAGTCTGGCATGTGCCGAACTGAAACAGCACCGGCACTGAAGGACTACAGCCCACAGTTGGTCCTTCCCATCACTGGCTCAAATCTAAATGTTCTCAGCCTTAGGCCACCTTTCCCAATTTGATACTCCCTAATGGGATACTGGCTAATACCTGTCTAAGGAGATGGTATTAGCACTTATTCCGGCCATTGCCCATATGCCAAACCTCCCAGTCACAAAGCCTGCTCTGGGAGAAGGGTAAATTCCACTACATTTCCACTGCTACAATTTAAGCGCTAAACTTTTTGCTGCGTTCATGGAAATACAAAGCCTGCGAGAGCCCACTATAGGCTGGAAGACGATCACAATCCCCCTCTCCAACCTCCTCTTCTCCTCTCCGCACATGCCCAGCTCACCCCTTCTTTCCCCTGTGGTCACTCCAGCCGCTCTCCCTGCGTGCTATGACCATGGTTTAACTGCCTCGATGCCTGGGTGCCCCACACTGTCGCCGTCCTCCAGCTGAGGCTGTACCGGCACGACCTTCCCTACACGCAGGGCAGCTCACAGCACCTTTCTGGAGTGTTTCTTGTGCTCTCCTTGGAGGTCTTCAATTGACTGTGCTGTGTATGGGACTTGACCAAATAAATCACTGGGTATTATCACCTCTTTGGGCAAATACACCACTACCCACCTAACCTCAGAGTACAAAGCAAACAGCATGCTCTCTGCTTCTCTGATGTATTTTTAAGAGAACGTGGGTTCTTTGTTTCTGTTTTTTTTTCTAAATGTTGCTCTTGGCTCCTGCTTTAAAGCTCGTGTTTAACGGTGAGCGCCTGATGAGCATAAAAGCGAAACGTCAAATCTCCAGAGATGTTCTGTGTGACAAGGATGCCCAGAGCCGTCAGTGAAACACACTTCGGGGACCTGAGCATTTCCAGCAGCTGTCCTGAGCTCTCCCTCGCTTCTTTAGGAAACAGCGGCGAGCTCCAGCTCTGCCACAACCCCCTGTGCGATGGCTGAACCGCAGGCAACACCACCCGAAACAGCCGTGCCCTGTCATTTAGTATACTGAAACAGGTTAGAGCGGACATCACCTTAACATGCTCAGCCGCAAGGTGCGACTGCTCAGGAGCCGTTTCGCCCTCGCAGCTGAGCCCCTGTGCAGCAGGGCAGCTCTCCCGGGGACGTGCGCAGCCCAACAGCCCATCTGACGTACCCGGCCCGTCGGTGCCAGCCAGCCTGCTCAGGAGAGACGGTACCAACGCTGAGAGATCTCTGCTTTGCTAGCAGTCACCGGCAGACAAGACTTCACCGGCAACAGAACATCAGCAAATTATTACTGATGTTATGCTTTCTGCTTTTAATAAGATCGCTGGTATCCCACAGCAGCAGCAGGAGGGGGGAAATGAAATTAAGATGCGTATGGATCGACTGGCCTTTCTGCTTCATCCCTTCCCTCTCCAACAGGATGGGAAACTGCTCTCTGGAGACCACCGCTTCGCATCTCTGCTTTCAGCCATAAGCCTCTTGCAGACTCCAGCCAGCCCAGGTGAGAGACAAGGAGCTCTCGGCAGTACCGAAGCATTTCTCAAGCCTGGGAAGTCGCAGGGATTGTAGGTTTGGCATTACTTCTTCTCGTGTCTCTTTAAAGAAGCAGAGGCCAGAGGGACTTGCCCCAGGTTGAGCTTACTAGAGAAACTGTCTCCTTCAGTTATTGCTGCTGCTTCTGGGCAGAAGGCTGGACTTGAGCTCTCTGAGGTCCCTTCTAATCTGAAGTTTTCTATGACCAAAGCTGTATTACTAAACAAAGAGCTTTTGCCTGCTGTGAACATCCCTGCCGGAGCAGAGATTCTTCCACCTAGTCACCCACTGGGGTTTCGGCATCGGCACAAAGCAGCTCCAGGCTCTTCAGCAGAGCAAGGCCACTGCCAAACCCCTTGGGCTTCATGTAGTCCTACCTCTATGTATGCGATTTCTCCAAGAGCAGTTCCTCTTTCCCCTCTGGGCAGAGGGGAGGCTCTGCAGGCACGCACCAAGCTCCTGCTCACTTAAACCAAAGACTGTTGCCACTGCTGTGCATAGGGCAGGGCTCTTTCTGCTCTCCAAGGAGAAAACCAAGGGCAGGTGCAACAGAGATCAAAGGGCAGGTCCAAGGACCAGGATTTCATATTTCCTTTGAAGCACCACTTTAGCAAGACTTCCCATCACCATGGATACCGGAGCACTGGGAACACAACACTCACCACAGCAGCGGCAGAGATGCTCGGGTGGCTGCTGCCAGGAAAGCACTTAGAGCAGAGCGAGGAAGCTCAGATCTCACCTCAAGTGCAGCAAAACCACAGTAAATCCAGCCTTTCTCCTCTGTTAACTCCTTCCTCCAGGCACTGGAGTCTGAGCCCCTACATCTGGATCCAAGCTTTCCAAATTGGAAAGGGTTGGATTTGGGATTACTCCCAAAATGTGATAGCAACCAGATTGCATTTGGTGCTGTAGATACCCAAAAAGCCAGTCTGGATCCCAGAGACTTCAAAACAAGGAGGGAACAGGACTTACGGGGAAGAGCAGAGACGGGAAAGCATGTCCTTCCCAGCCTAAGAACAACCAAGAATCCTACTTCAGATGGGGAGCAGACTGCATGTGCTAGATGCTCCATCCCCATACTGGGTGTGCACCGGGGGCATTTCGCAGGCCCCTTGTCTTCCTCTGGCCGGGTGCTGGAGATGGCCTCAGGCAGACAAGCTCACCACTACTGCAAACCCCAAGCTCCCTAGTAGCCATTTGCTCCCAGCAGCGAGGCCCGACTGGTCGGCATTTCTCCATTAAGCTCAGGACATGCTCCACTGGCTGCAGCACTTTGCTCCAGAGTCCATCAAACCGATCCCTTGGGACACGCCATGCTTTTCTTTACCTCTGGGGCTGCTGAGCAGAAAGCAGCCCTGGCACCAAGACACATGCATCACCCCGAGGTCCCCAGGTCTCCCTGGCTGCACAGAGGATGCCACGGCAAAACCAACGGAGTAACTCTGCGCGTGTCCCGTTTGGTCAGGAGCACCAAAAGGGTACCGAGAGGGGGAAGACCCAGACCTCTGGTCTCCTCAGTTGCCGCTTGCAGGCCTATAATCCCTTTTGGAAGCAGGGCAACGTGGCAGCAAGGAACAAGCAGACGGTGGAAGTGGTTTAACACCAGGTCCTCCAGGAAGGAGCCCACCAAAGCCAGCAAGGTGCCCGGAGCAACGGCGCAGGGCGGCGCAGGAAGGTGTGAATTCAGCAAGTGCAAAGACTTAAAACCTCTGAGGATTTCAACTTCCAGCTCTCCTAATGCAATCCAGGAACGAGCTCTTTGGAAACCCCACTCCCTCAAGCTCAGAAGACGTGTTTGAAGTGGCCTCTTGAGAGCTCACACTAAGATTTTCAAGGAAAATAAACCCCAGAGAGAGGCACAAAGCGACAAAAGCACTTGAAGGCAGTATGAGACTAGGAAGGTTGTAGGCAGGGGAGGATGAGAGCCGTTATCGGGAAGGCTGACCAAATGAACTGGAAGGATTATGAGAAGATTGTAGACCCATTAATAAAAATGGAGGAAGAATAAATCAATAATTCTGGAAGAGCTGAGATAATGAATGCCTTTAAAAAAATTATTATTTAATAAGAAAGGACGTATGGCTAATTAGGAAGTAATGAAGAACTTGTCAGTGTATCTACAGAGAGCAAGGAGGTGAGGGGGCTCCGTACCCAGAACTGAAGGATATCTGAATCACTGGAGCTGAGCAATATGTCTTAGTGTCATGGGGAGAGCAGTTAATGGACTCACTGAATCATTCATGATTATTTATGAAGAAGTGAAGAGTCCAGGAAGCACCAAGGGATGGGAGGGGGGGAAAATTCACATTTACNAGTGATTTTTTTTTTTTTTTTTTTTTTTTTTTTGAGAGGAAAGAAGTGCTCCCAAGGCCTTAAAGAAAAACCAGCCTAAGGAGAAAAGGAGCCACAAATACAGTAGATACCTCTAGAAGTCTCTAGGGAATAATATCCTGTCTCAGCGTGGGGAGGATACACCTGGACGTTGGACTCTCGCATCCTGCTGCAGCAAAGGCATCACCAGCGAGGCCAGGGCTCACTCCGCAGGGAGCCCAAACCTCACCAACCTGGTCCCCACCGCTTTGGAGGGCCTTGAGAAACTTGGCTTCTGCAAGGACTTCAGATGGCATGGCTGGGAATCCGAGCACAGCCAGGTGGATGGAAAGCCAAGCCGGGGGCCCACCACAGGGCACAGCTATCAAAAGCAACAAAATCACATCACGTGAAGGAGGAATATCCCTGGAACGGCAAATGAGGGTTTGCCAGCACCACTAAGAGTAGGAATCAAACCAGCTCTAAGATATCTTCCTGGCCATAAACACGCACGAGAAATAGATGTGAGCTCCAGCCAGGAAGAACATCGGAAGATTCACATAGCAATCACCTCCAACCATGAAATGAAAAAGGAGCTTGGGAAATAGCAAAATGAGAAAAAACCTGAGGTGTGCAAGAGACTTCCACGCCTTTGCAGCATGGATCCAGCTTCCAGCTGGGCTGAGAAGGAGCAATGACCACCAGAGAAACTGGGAGAGAGGGAGCCTGGCAGAGGCAGAACAGAGGAGCTGGGGAAGCTGGGGAGGGCAGGAGGTACAGGGCAACAGCAAGAGAGGGGGGCGAAGTCTTGGGGAGGACTAGCAAACATATTGCACCCCAGCCCCAAAGTCCTGCACAAGACCCTGGTTATGTGCTCAGCATGGGAAGGGTTTCCTCCAGCTGATGAAGACACCTTTAAAAATCCAGATGTACCTAACACTTGCTTCTGTGCTGCCTCTGCCTGATCGGGAGAGGGAATAGAAGTCAATTCTCCTTTATCTCGAGCAGGGGCTGTGACCACCTTGCAGGAGTCGCTGCTTCCTCATTCTCCTGCTAAAACATCAACAGGTCTAACGTGGGATGAGAAACAGTTTAAACCCTTATAAACAAATGTGGGAATGAGGTACCCAACGTGCTGAGAAGCCCAAAGACCAAATGAGAAGCAGCAGAGAAGGAAGAAAATGGTGCTGAAGAGTGGGGCCCCAACGCAAGAGCTGCCTCTCTCCTCTGCCACCCACTTCGTGGGAAAGGAGCTTCCAGGAGCCCAGGGAAGTAATGTGGGAGACGCAGAAGGACCTGAGAAGATCAAGCAGCTTGTGACAGTGAAAAGACAGTCAGGGGTGACACAGAAGTGATGATCTCTCCTTGGGATGTGACAGCCAAAGGAGACCATGAGATCCAAGGGGAAGGACCAATTCCAAGCTGACATCCAAGTCAGGGGCAGGGCAGGAGGGATGCGGTATGGAAGATACTGTGACATCTCCAAACCGAGCCTCTCAGGGTCACTGGGCAGCAGGCTACATAGAATCACAGAATTATTTGGTTGGAAAAGACCTTTAAGATCATCGAGTCCAACCGTACCTGGCCACCACTAAACCATGTCCCTAAGCGCCTCGTCTGCCCGGCTTTTAAATACCTCCAGGGATGGGGACTCTACCGCTTCCCTGGGCAGCCTGTTCCAGTGCTTGACAACCCTCTCCGTGAAGAAGTTTTCCCTAATATCCAATCTAAACCTCCCCTGGCACAACTTGAGGCCACTGCCCCTCGTCCTATCGCTTGTTCCTTGGGAGAAGAGACCAACCCCCACCTCACCACAACCTCCTCTCAGGCAGTTGTAGAGGGCGAGAAGGTCTCCCCTCAGCCTCCTCTTCTCCAGGCTGAACAACCCCAGGTCCCTCAGCCGCTCCTCACAAGACTTGTGCTCCAGACCCTTCCCCAGCTTCGTTGCCCTTCTCTGGACACGCTCCAGCAACTCAATACATCTCCCAGTTGAGAGCTGACCTGCATCTCTGCGTACCCCGAGGTAAATCAGTAGAGAAGACACGGGATGCACAGCCACTCCTAATAAGTAACAACCATTGTAATAAAAGAAGCCCATCACCTTGGTCTCTGACTTGCTGCTGTTGCTAGCTACAGTAATGAGACAACCCAATGGGCACGTGCGATTTTTAGCCTGAGAGCTATCAAGGTAAAGGAAAATACTGGAGAAACTCTCCTAATTTAAATGCGTGAGCAGGGAAGGGGGGAAATGAGAGACAGGTTTAGTTCACAGAAGGCACATCAAATGGTCATCTTAAGTTGTAAGCTGCCTTGTAAAGAGCCCCGTGCAGGATTAGCAGGCGGTATCGCAAATCTCAGACAAGGCTGTGCCGTATTTATCTTTACGCACAAAAGCCCTTTTATACCACTAAAGTACAAACGCTGTTGGAAGTGATAAATCTGATCTCTTTTAGCAAAAACCTTTTCTTCCTTTTTTTTTTAAAAAAGGAAAGAGTCTCTGGAGACCTTGTGCAATGTGTATTCGACAGGCAGTCAGAGACCCCTCTCATTTTGCCAAGTCAGCAAAAGCCCCAGTCTTTCCATTTACATGAAGGGTTTGTTTTAAGTCACTGATTTAACTTAGGGGGAAACAAGTCTCTTGCAACATGCCTGCTGAGGGTTTGAAACTCTTGGGGAGACAGGTACTTCAGTAATATTTACAAGCTCAGCTTCAAACCCAGTACCAAGCTGGCCAGCTCGCAGCAGCGGTCTGCAGCATCTCGGGGGCTCTGTTATTCCAGCCTCCAGCTCTGCCGCGACGCCAACAAACGTTGAAGAGAATGGGAGAGAATATCCTGGGTGCGGAAAGCAAACACACCACGATGTGCTGGCAGGGGCTGGAAGCAGCTTGTTAAAATGCTCTTTGTTCTCCCCTCCTTGCTGGGCTACGTGGATGAGCAGAAGCGAATCTCAGACGAGTTTCACTCCTCTTGCTGCTTAATTCTGATCTGGTGCAGCAAGGACCTCATTGGTAAGCAAAGAGTACCTGCTCAGGAGAAGTGGCATCTGAGCAGCAGCCCGTACATGTAGCAGAGGGGCTTCACGTAGCCTGACTGTTCAAAGCTGCTCTGACAGGTATGGGTTTCATTAGGTATGTTAATGTGGTGCAGGAGAGAAGGGTGCAGGGACTCCTACGGGTGTCTTGAGCTGGGATGTGCACCCCACAGAGCTGGATGAACAACAGACCTACTCTAGTGGGATTAGCCCAGTGCTCTGCCTGAACTCATTAGACCTGACTCTTAATTAGCTTCCAGGCAGTCAGCTTGAGTGTCCCTGCTGTGACTCTGTGGTTTCACAATTCATATGCACAGGGCAAGCCTGGGTTTGTGCCACGGCTGCTCCATGCTCTTCAGCCTGTCTGTACTACCCAGCTCCGGGCAGAAAGCTGTACGGGGCGGCACGCGTGCTCGCCTTCACCTCTAGCACCGCCGGCTTCAAAGCACTAGTAGTGTGAAGAGGTTGCTTCTCAAGACAGCTTGGAAGGAATAAAGGACAAAGGCTCTGAACACAAATGTCGCAGAAAGCCGGGGTTTCTAATAGAACTCTTAAAATACCAAGTTTGGGCTTTTTTCAGTGGCACATTGCAAGGCAAGGGGGTAAGTTACAGAAGTGCCAGGGCCGGTTGCTTTGGGTTACAGCATTGATCCTTGAAGATTTTGACTTCCTTAAATGTGTTTCTATTTAAACTTACAACCAATTTTGAATACAGAAGAGAAAACCAGCTCATTAAGCAAAGCTTGCCCAGGCCTGTCCTTCCCTGCCTTCTCTCAAGCACGGGGGGGGGGCTCGCAAGGCTCCCAGCAAAGCAGCAACAAAATGCACTTGCTGCAAATGCAGCACTACTGGGAGCAAACAGCACCATGGGCTCCGAGCCATCACAGGGGCTTCCACCATGGAAAGCCACCGAGGTGGCACCTGTGTGCTACAGGACGAGCCCCAAAGAGGAGGAATGTATTTCATGCTGCCAGGTGTAACAACCCCAAAATAAAACCTCAGTTTTGCAAAGCAAATAAAACAGTGCTACTTGAGGGCTCGCTGAAGCGTGCACATGTAAAGCCCTGCTCAGAGGGGCACAGGAGCAGGTCCTCCCACCCACCACCATTTGGGGACACCGCATCAGCACAGCCACAGCGGTCCCTGCACGGACCCCGTCTCTCCCAGGCACGGGAGAGCGCAGCTGGCTGACCAAGGCCACTGGAAACCACCCACCCGTGGATATGCTGGAGGGAGCACATGGAGGGCTGTGCAGAGCTGGGGCCAAAATCCTCCTCAGCAGAACAGGAGACCCTTCTCCCCCGTCCACTCTTCCTCTGCCTGCCACATTCGCATCCTGTCATCTCCATACCCCTTGTCTAGGGCCAGCGATGTTACTGGTATTTAATTATAGACTATACTATCTGCCACTCTGAACACATACCTTAAAAATAATCATCTACGTATCAACTCTGTCTCAGAATACATACCGATGCTTTATTGCAGAGCTGTGCAGTCGTTGAGGCTACCTGCTTTTAAAATATTCTCAGTAACAAAGAGGTAGATTAACGTATTTATGCACATCCAAAATTGTGAACGCAGTTGTTACATAAACTGTTATATAAATTACCTACCGACTGCATATAAATTTTCAGAGTCAAATTCCACCAACCTCATGCTGAAGGAGTAAATCACTTCAAGTTACCACGGTTACTCCTGACGGCAGGGACCACTCTGCACAAATGAAGGAGGCAGAATCTGGCCTTAAATTACACACTCGACATACATTTGCGATATTACTTGTATTCAGAGATCTCTTGGCTCATTCAAACTGTAACTGCAAATCAACTTGGAGACCCCAAACCAAGTCAACTGTCTATTTAAACAAAATGACTGCAATACAACAAATATTGATTTTGTAAACATTTTACCGAGGTTAAAAGCTTTTCACAGAGATAGTCATTAGGCACATAACTCTGCTTCGGATCCCCGGTAAGCACATTTATTAACAGGTCATATATTATAGCGGAATCTCAGGCAGTCTAAATCAGCACAGCTCCTCTGAATTTGACACTGCAGCACATGCTCTCGCCAGGTGATGACGTTGGTCCTGTAAGCTTCATTATATTTAATTTAAATCAAATATATTTTGGGGGCATGTACAAGTAAAGTGGATGTTTTCTTGGGTTCAGGAACCCTGCTGTGATGTGAACTCTTCTGGAATGGCTTAACACCTGGTGGTTGCATAAATACAAACTCTACTTGTATGTTTTTGTTTTAAATGACACTCATTTTACTGTTCTTAACATCCAAGGTGATGAAAAACACATTCACTAGAAGGGAACTGTTCCATGACCTACCCGAAGAAAACTCTGAATAAACCACACTGCCTGGTACCCTTCAGACAGCCTTGGGGATCTCTGTTGGAAACCACCAGTCCGTATGCTGGGTGAAGAAAACCTCTAGTATCCCACCCTTCCAATCCCAGCCTCCTGATTAAATATGAACTCGCTTATTTTCTGGCTAGCACCTTTCCTCTCATTTGACAATATGATTGCTCTCTGCAGTAGGGAATCGCCACCAATTCAGTGATAAAACCCCAAGGAGCCCTTGCAGGACTGGGGGACGACGAAGCCCTCAGATGCGTGCTACTGACACATAGACTTTATCGGGTACTGGGGGGGATCGCTGCGGGCGGCTCAGATCACGCGCTGACTGCCAGCCAGGTGCCGTACCTAGAGCTGGGCAATTGTAACACCCTCCGGTTTTGCAAGAGTACTTAGGTCGATCGTTGGGTTTCTGTCAACTCTCATCACGTGCACAGAACAGAAACGCGACAAATCACTGTGGTCAATGGCATTCGATGGCACGATCTACACAAGGTTTAGCTGTATCTTAAGACTATCAAGTTCTGCACATTTTGCCATTCCAAACCCATCCGTCATCAAACTGCTCAACTGCCCCTCCCAACCAGACCCTTCTGGGGCCACAGGCTGGTTTTGTAAAAGCCAAGGCTCTTGGACCTGACGTGACTCATGACAACTTTACAATTTACAGCTTTATTGAAGCCAGATCTGTGGCATATGGCAGGAAGGGCTTTTATCCCACCATACACTGCCTGCTGCAGTCATGACATAAATTATTCCCCCAACTTTCCTTTTGATGCATCACAACATGAGCCGAGATGCCAAACGCTGAGGGCATGTGCTCCTGCAGAAAGACGATCTGTGCTAATTGCCACAAACGACCTTGCGCAGTGCCATCCTCCTGCCATTGCCTCCGCCGAGTTGCAAACGATCCCAGGAACTGAAACAGCCCCGTAAGAGCGTCCCGCTTTTCTCACTCAGCAGAAGAAACATCACGTAATTGCAGGAGGTATTCCCCCAGGTCACACTCATGTTTGAAGTGGGATGAGTATTCCCCTTGTTTCTAGAGGAGCCACAGGGAAAGGATCATGCTCAGGGAAGACACTTAAGTCGATGAATCTGTGTTGATTTACTCCAGCTGAGAAACAGGGAAGGAGCCCAGGGTAAAGAGCACCTGCTTATAAATCCAATCTCACCACTTCCAGTGCTTTCCAAGATCCTGAGCAGTCAGCCTTTGCTTCCCAACAGTGCCCACTCTCAGGTGAAGACTGACCATGCAGCTACCGGCACCTAGACAGCTACAAAACCCTGGAAATCAAACCTGTGAGGCATGAGCTAAAAGCCAGCTAAAGCACTACACAAACAGCTCCGTGAGCTTTGGCATTTTTCCCCATGATAACCTACTCATGCGAGTCTCAGGATACCACCAAGAAGTCGTGGCTTGCTTGTCCCTCCTCCTGCTGCATTGCACCGTGCTCTTGCTCGCTATGCGCTAAGAATTGCGTTATAGTTGAACAAAAGATCTTCTGCCTGAACAGAAATGGGGTTGTTTCAAAACAAAATCCACCTGCATTGGTTCTCACAGCATACTGGAGCCAGCCGACTCACTCAAATCATGAAATGGCTCTAGTTCGATCACAAAGAGGGTTCAAATGAGGTTTTGGTCTCATCAGGTAGAGCTCCTTAAACTCCCTCCATTGCAAGGGGAAAGAGGCATATTTCTCCTGAGAGCAGTTAGGAAAGGAGTTAAACTTGGCCCTACTAAATAAATAGCACTCCGCGTTCCCTGGATCCTCCCCAGCTGCTGAAGCGCTGCAGCTGCAAGGAGGGGAAGGAAAAAGCAGCTGAGACCATGGGGTGGGATCCTACCTCCTTTCCCTTCCCTCCTCTCACCTTTCTCCCCTGCAACAGATGCATTCCTCCAGGCTTCACACAACGAGGAGACATCCCAGCAGCAGAGCAGCATGGTGGCCTTCCTCTGGCACCTACCTACCGCTCACAGCTCATCAAGGGATCACACGTCAGGGCAATCAGCCACATCTGGCACATCTGCCGAAAGCAAATACCTGGGGCACGGCAACACGAGCCGGAAACCTGCTGCGACAGGCAGCTGGACAGCCTGCAACTTGGCAGGGTCTGCCCAGCAGAGACATGGGCAAGTCACCTGCCAGCCAGAAATGGAGGAAGGATCCTCCTTGGAGCTGCTTGCAGCATGCCCTTCACCATCTGACAACCCGGCGCCGCGGTAGGAAATCAATAGAGCGCCTAACCATTGCCCGAGTTACAGATGAATCGACTGATCGGTCATCTGGTTCGTAGCTCCAGAAGCACAGCACGATACACGCCGTCGATACGATCAAATAACCTTCTTGCCCCTCAATCTGGGCTGTCATCTGCCATTAGCAGAGCAGAGGGGAAGGCGCAGCGCTCGGCTCCCCTCCATCCTGCCGAGCAGCCAGAGGGCAAAATTTAAAATGACACAAAACCACAACTCTTTGTGGGAATAGGATTTTTTTTTTTTTTTTTTTTCCTAGCCAACAAAAAATTTTAACTGCTGTGCTCCGGGGGAGGTGAGAAATAATCTCATAGGTGAGAAACTGTGTCTACGCACTTGCTCTGATTCACCGAGCTGTGGGCTGATGGCGGCACAGACCTAAGCAAACGCCCTTTCAGGTCCTCATTTCCAGGGAATTCAACGTCAAGATGGAAGAAGTGTTGCTGCAGCATGGATACAGGACAAACTCAGGCACGTCTGAGCTGCAGAGCTGAGTGGGTTTTATGCAACAGCATGACTTGAACCACCGCTGCTGTTCCTTCTAGACAAGACCCTCACAAAGTGCTGGGTGTCGATTAAAAATGGCATAAGAAAGAGGCAGTCGGCTGAACTACAAAGGAGCACCAATAAAATATACGTCGGGACAATCAGAGAGGCATTTTGACTGCTTCCTCGGACAGCAAGACTGAGTCTTTACTGGCTTTGCCATGAAAGTCGAGGCTTGTTTTACACTTCTGTCTTGCACCCTGCCAAAGAAAGAGCGCTGTGTTCCCAGGAAACAGTGGCATCTGTCACCGAGCCAAGGGACAACGCCAGCTCTCACCCAGCACGCAGTTAATCCGACGCCGTTTGCACATCAAGGGCTCTCACCAGTTCACCATTTCAGACGCCCCAACTCAAGAAAGCATTTAAGTCATGCCCTTAAATCTCTGCGACTTCGATTTAAGACTGAGCATGTATGGAAATGCTTTCCCAGGGAGGGAGGCCGATGCTCTCTTTATGTCCTTGATGGGATTTCACCCAGCCCTGACAGCTATGATGCCCTCTGCGCCATTGGAAGTTCTCAGTACATCTCCACGTGTAGCAGAAGGTGCTTGGTTATGAATTTGCATTACACGGTGATCAGGTTTCTGGGCTGGAGGAAGGGAGCTGTACTAAAGACAGGTTTCCAAGAGGCAGCTTTGGACAAGCTAAGGCAGTCTGAGGCAGGGGAAAGGACAGGCAGGGAGGCTTAGCAATTATTTGTCCAGGAGCACAAGGCAAATCCTCAGCAGGGAGAGCTGACCTTCAGTCACAGCCACGAGCCCATCCCTTCTTTCTCCAGCATCCTCAGGGAAATGCTGCCACAGCTCCCTTCCTCACTGCAATATAGACAGCCGGAGCAGCACTTGCCAGCATCTTCCCACTCCTCCCCTGCTTCAGGCTGAATCACTGGGTGCTTTGGGTAGCACAGCCCAGCCCTGCCAGGGAGGGGAGCATGGGAATGGCGGCTCTGACCCCAAAGCAGTATGTCTGTGTCTTGAAATCAATAAATATGCCTTGTAAGAAATGATCCGTTTCAAAGCTTGACACAACCCTCCCTTTCTCCCAGCTTTACATACTCCAGTGGGGAGACCACGGCATAAAATCAGAGAAACCTGTTTGGAAAAGGATGCTTTCCTAACAACTCCCTGGAGTCAAAACCAGACCTCTGAGCCTGCCTTACAGACAGAAAGGTCCTTCCCAAGCAGAAAGCCCACCAGCATAGTGAAGCCCCCAGCCAGCAAAGGGACAGAGACCCTGGGCAGCCAATGCACTGAGTGCTGGGCCAGGAGCAGCAGTTCTTTTCATCATCTACAGCTGATGCCTGCAAAGGTCAAGAGGTAAAGAGCAGGGAGGAGGAAAGTGGTGAAGCTAAAAGAATTAGTGAATTAATGCCTCTTGAATCAAGGGGCATTGCTTATCTGGGAAGACAGAGGGATTTCATCAGAGAAGACCCCCAGAGCTGCAGGTGGAAAGCAGCTGCAGTTCCACAGCACAGGCTTGAACAAGTGATGCTACGGATGCATTAGGCACCCTTGAGCTGAAAGCACAACCATAAGCCATCATTAATTCACACACGCTAAACAATCCTGCCGCAGGGCACCGCAACAAGAGAAGGGAACTGACGGCGCAAATCCAGAAGAAAACCAGACAGGGGAAAGGGAAAAATGGAACTAAATGCAAGGGTCCGACCCCCAAAAGAAAAAAAAAAAAAAAAGGATCACTGGTTGAAAGATGTGCCACAGTTCCAGGGTTCATGCAAATAACTTAATTTGTTTTTGCCCAGGTGTTTAGGCATTACACCTCCTCTCCAAGCTGGAAGCAGCAGCCTCAGCGTGGGCACCCAGGCTGGGATCTCTGCATGAGGCAGTGGAAGTTGCAAACACGATCTTCCACTCAAATGGCTGGGTGCTGCCGCATCAGTGGAGCCATGCTCATTTACACCGGCTGCGGATCTGACCTCGTGCTGATGGGCAATGGCAACCGCGGCTCCAGCCCACAGCACTTCAGGCAACAAACATGCACGCCTTATTAACGTCCAGTTCCCATCCTTTTTTTAAATCCATCAACTAATATAATGTTAGTAAAGGGGAAGGGGCAAGCAACACTGATAGGAAATCCCTCAACTGTTAGATCCCTTCCAGAGCGCTTTCTGCTGACTGTGTTACAGAACGGAGCGTGCACCTATTAACACCCCTGTATTTCTGTAATGCGGGGAATTTAATGGCTAATCAAATGCAAAAAACGTAACCCAAAACCTAGTCCATGCTAGTTTGGTATCGCCCCTCACAGTCAAGGACCTCTCTGCTCTCGCCTGTTGCTACAGCCAGATGCTGGCTCACGAAGATTTCAAACTGAACTTGGTCTTATTCTTTCTAGCCAGAAATTCTGCTCTTATCAGAAAAGTTGAGCCTCCACTGAGCTTTTCCAGCCAGTTCCAGGTCAGGTTGTCCCCAAAAGCTGAAGCCAAAATGCAAGTTAGTTCAGACCGCCAACAAAATTTTCCTTTGACTAGGAAAGCTGAATCCTTTGACACGCTGTTCTCACCTCTGGTCTCTTTTGCATTATAAACTGACATATCTCCTTTCTGCATTCATCAGCGAGGCACCACTGGTATGGGTGAGAGTTTCTACACACATACGTCCCCTTGTTAGAAAGCTTAAAAGCTTTCCTTTTCATGACTATCCGGTAGGACCCTCATCCAGTAAGCCACCCCTCAACGGCGGTCCCAGAACAACAGTTTACCAAACCATCCTACTGGCACAGTCTTTTCAGTTACAACTTGGATGGTCCACGAGAATTTGAGACACTTTCATCCAGAGAACTTCGGTCCCATTGCTTTACTCTTCACAGTAACTGGGTTTCTAACGCAGCAGCCTCTCCTTCTAGGATGCTACCTGAGCTAGGGTCACCAGAGATTTATACCATGAGCTCTCTTTGGCTTACGTGCTTGCTCTAAATAGATATTCATCCAGTTCATCCCAGTAGGACTGTCTGAACGAACAGGGAATGAGCTGGCTTATTTATAAGCCAATTTAACAGGCAAAATGCATACCACAGCCACACAGAATGCCTCATCCCCCAAATAAAGCAGGGAACAAGGCTGTCAAAAGAGCAGTTTTGAGAATTGGGGAGTGATAACGCTTCAACTGTCTTTTTTAAATTATTCTTTGATACAGCTGGGAAGAGTACATGCAATTCCAAAGCACTGTGCTTTAAATGAATATGTATGTGAATCATGCAAGTTAATCAAGGGATGCAGAAAATTCCTTCAAACTTTAGGAAAGAGAATGAAAATATCTCAAAATGGTAGGTGCTGGATCTCTAGAAAGTACAGTGCAAGACTCCTTAATAGGATTTTGTGGTCATAAGTGAACAGGTTCTGGCAAGTGACACCAAGCAAAGTTTTCCCTCTAAAAACCTCAACTTTTGGGTGCTGGTTTATTCAGAAAAGTGCGAATAAGCAATGCAGAGCAGCCCTATAAGCCTCTTGAGAACAAGTTCGCAACCAAGATCCACCCTGCACTGCTGTCAGCTCTCCGAGTGCATCTTGTGAAACCTGTTAAACAAACAACAATGCCTTTTTCTCACTTTCATGTCATTTGCTTAACACCAGATGCAGCGTTCGCTCTGCTTGCTAATTCTCCTCATTTTTCAGGCTAGGGATGCGGTGACAGGAGAATGTCTGGGTGACACACTGATACCTGTTGAAATTTCCACAAAAGAGAGACAAGAATTAGTCCATGGGCTGATTTTTCACTCATCTCAGCTGTGGTGCTCCTGACCTGCACCACAGTAAATGCAGCAAGAAACATCAAGCCAGTGGGATCCTTCATTCATAAAGTGGCCAAGAGAAGACAAAAAGTCAGATACGACTGTGTGGGGAGAATGGAAAAGGTTTGATATTTACAGAGTGCAGGAACCTTCCGGATGAAGACAGATCCCACCAGACACCAGTCTGCACGCTGAGATGCTTAAAAGCCTTCGGAGAGCCTGAGCACAGATGGTGCAACACTGCATCGCCCTGTCAGGTCGGTGTATTTTTGGACTTCCCACTGGAACTGATGAAGCTGTGGTGATTTACACCTGCTCTGGGACCGCCCTGGCCCATTTCCATTTGCAAATAACTAAGAGGACATCTCCTGGCATCAAGTGCCACATGGGCTCCAAGAACGCTTGTATGACTTGCTGTACCGCATTACCTTTGATTAACGTGATATTCGTGGTTGCTCCTTACTCTGTTAACTGTGCTAAGCACAGAGGAAAGAGCCACATGATAGAAAGCTTTTTTCCTAAATAAATTAACTGAAGAAGGCAGCATCACCTCCAGATGCCAGACAGACACAAGGTGGTGTAAATCCACTGACCTCAGTGATATTTCTTTGCTTTTTTCTGACTTCAAAGCATCTCAGCCTGTTTGCCACTCTCGGGATTTGGCCACAGAAAAATGGAGCAATTGGGAAGGCTGTTTGGCATTGCTAGAGATGGACAGGAGAGATCCTGCCACTGCAGATGGCAGGTGATGGAGCAAGCATGGTGGGATTCAGGAAGGCCACCAAGCCAAGGCTTAGGAAAGTGCGTTGCTTGCAACAGGAAAAGATTAAGGATTCTCACAGCTTCTGTTTTAGCAGCAAATATTGTACTTTGCAAATGCAAACAGATCTTTGTCATACAGCAGCTCCCTGGATACTTCCCACAAGTGCTGTGGGCTACAGGAATTCCCATGGACCCAACAGCAGTATGTTCACGATGTCTCAAGAAAGCGACTCCCCACAAAAGTTTCTCTGGCAGCTAACACAGAGGCCCAGCCAAGTAAGCTAATGAATAACGCTGTCTGCTTGTCACTATCTTGGCTCTGATGCCCACTGTCCTCTGGGCAGAAACTAAGAGGCACTGGTGGCGTTTTCCACCCTGTAGTTGTGCAAACCAACTGGAAGAAAGTCATGCCTAGTGTATGTAGGATTTTTGATTCTTAAAAGAGGAGCTCCCCCTGCATCCCTCATCCCATCTGTGCTAGTGACAGTCTGGCTGAGCTGAGGTCTACAGAGTACCTCTGCTAATTAGCCTCTGACTGCTAACAATCATTACAGCTGATTCAACAGAGTGCGTAACGTCAGTTTACAGGGTTGGTCTCTACCGCAATCTGTGCAGAGATGCTGCAGGGATTTGCAGTCAGAGGACAGTTTGTGTCTTCAGCCTAGGCAATCCCATCCTGGGCAGTTAAATCCCACGTAAAAGTATAACTGAGAACACCATTTACCTTCCACTGAAGTCAAGACCTGTTTCTGCTTCACGACAGGAGGAACTAGGCAGGCTGTCTAACCTGCTCCCCTTTCAGTGTCAAGGCAAAGCAGATAGTGGTCCCACCCCAGAGTCTTGGTTTAAGGCAAAGGGAACATGAAAGAGATGCTAGCGGAGAAAAGAGGCAGAGCCCCATGAGCCCCTGTAAAGAAAACCCATGATCCCAACCCAAAGCAGAGGGAAGCTTCTTGCTCGACTGGCCAAAAAGAGAGCAGAAGCTTGCATCACCATTCACTGTGGGAACACTGACCTCTTCAGCCTCTTTCCACGCACGGTAAATCCAGGTTCTTTTTTGCTGCAGTGGGGTACTGACCTCAAAGACAAAAGCAGCCTCTGGCAGGCACGACCCACCCCACAGAGGGTGTCCAGCCATGGGGCGAGAAGTACCAGGCACTTTGCAGAGGACAGCCAGATATAACAGCACTGGGCGACAACCCGACACCCTACAAGAGACGGGCAGGAATAACTACACTATGTCACTGTCTCTCCATTGCCTAACCCAGAAAGCTTTCAAACCTGCATAAAAGCTACTACCAGAAACCATGAACTTCTGGGAGACCTTTCCAACATGCATCAGCAAGGGTAAAATGTTTTTAAGACAGAGCTTGATCAACTGATGGATGGGATTTCAGGGCTGTCAGGGATAGCTGGGGACTGGACTGCGTGACCCTGGAGGTCCCTTGCAGTCCATTTGTATACGTACGTATGTATCTATCTATATATAAAAAACCATTAGCAAGCTGCTGAGCCTGCACTCGCCACACACTTCCCAGCAAAAGCAAGAGGGACTTGAATGCGCAAAGAATGAATGATTCAGCTCCATCTTGTGTTTCTGCTTTTGACATGCCAAGCAGCACTCCAGCTTGTCAGGATAGAATCCAGACAGCTGCAATAGATGTACAAAACTGGGACAATTCAGATTAAAAACCCATTTTCCTCTATGTTTCTCTGAATATTTCCCCCTCTCCCAACAGCTGTCCTGAAAGGAAGATAGGAAGAGAGAGGATTTCCCATGATCCGTGTCCGGCTTAGAAATCCTAGCTCCCTCAATTATGTTTGATTTTGCCTCAGCACAGATTATTTTGAAACGATCATCTGCGAGAACCACACAATCAGCGCTCTGTCAGAGGAAAGCAAAAATTGGGGCAGTTCCCGAAGAGGTCTGTAAAAAGCCCTTTGGTCTCCTTTCCAAAGCGAAGCACGCTGCACTTAACAGCGATTGCCTAGGGCCCGGCAATCACGTACTGACGCGTGAATGCTGCTTTCAAGAACAACAGCTCATCTAGGCACTCTCGGGTCATCGCAGACTGCAGCGAGAATCACAGCCTCCTCAGGTCAGAAATTAAGAGCACAGATGCATCCCAAAGAATATTTTGCACTGAGTGGTGGTGTAATTGCTGACGACTCTTTCCTTTCCTACGAGCTGTAGGTACTCATTACGACCACTCATCGCAGTGAAAAGATCAGGCAAAAAGGTCAGTCACCCTTTCGGCGAGTTTGTCTTACTGCTAAAGGCCTGTCCCCTCAAAAAATTGACACCCAGATACTTTTGCAGGAGGTTCACTGGCTCAAATCCACAGGTGGTTTGGTTCCCAATGCTCAGTCCCAACCAGGATAAAGCTTGAAATGTCCATAGCCTCTCCCCTTGATTCAGTTACACAGCACCTCAGGGAGCACTTCTGGAATCCCTCCTTCGATTACACCGTACTGCCACAAGTGACTCGACAGACTCTTCTCCCTCCCCTAACAAGCAAACATCCGGAAACAGCAGTAAACCCCTGCACCGCTGTATCAAAAAAGCCATTTTGACTACCCGCAGAAACACAGGCTCACTCAAGGCAGGTGATCACTTTCTGATAGCCAAAGATTTCAGAGAAATTGCATGAAAATCATCATTTCAAATAACGTTACAGTTCCATGGCTGTTAGCTACATCAATGAAATACTGCGTTGCTAAAGCTCTCCCCTGTGAAAAGGTATTTTGAAAGAAAAGCTAAGCATTCAAGGAAGAATAAGCTATCCTAATCAAGAACACGAGGACTGAATTTGAAGTATCGAAGTTGTCCAGATGCTCATGTATGCATCTAGCCAAGTGCCCTGCTGCACCTGAACCAAAGCAGGAAGGTGAAGCAAAACCCTTATGAAAAGGCCTGGTACCCATCAGATTTCTCTTGTTTTGGAGAACACCACCGACAGCTGGACCAGGCTCTGCTCCTGCTCTGCATCAGCACAGACCGAACGGGTTCATCCTCCACCACGAGCTGGGCCAGGAGGACCAGATTCTGGAGAACAGGCTGCCCTCGCACAGCGAGCGCTTACTGGGTTTGGTAACAGGCAAGAGGAGCAAGATGCTCACGGTATCCGACGGCTCATGCCACGCTAACATGCCAGCCAAGAAGAGCCCCCGCGCTCCTGTGAGCACGTCAGCAGTTACCTGTGCCACGGTATGCACCGGCAGCCCAACACCGGTTGGGAGCAGCGACTGCAACCCCGCGTGTAAGGACAAGGGCACAGGGCACCAAAACTGCTCTGGCACGTGGGCTTCATCTTTGTCAGAGCGCAGGAAAGCCACAGAGGAGGTGTTCCTGCTCCCAATAAAAGGGGGTCAGGACAAGCCCTTTCCCGTAGCAATAGGCACCACCGTACCCTTTACTCCCACGCCGCCACGTAATGCGGTTACCCTCTTCTCCCAGCCTGCTCAAGGAGCGTCATGACAAGCGACGGCCTGTCCCTACATGCACCCACTGACCCAACACGGGGCGCAGAGCTGCACCCAGCGGTCTGCATCCTCCATGGAGCCATGTGCCACCACGCAGCCTGCCAAAGTGTGACAGGGCTGTTCCTGGAAAGCGATCCGGGCGAGCCCCTTTAGGCAAGGGGGTCATGAACCTCCCCATCTCTCCCCAGCTCCTCATCACAGGTTCCCCCACCTTCTCCTGCCAGCACCAATTTGCTGGAGCGGGGAATAATTATTTCAATGTTCATCCGAGGAGTGACACCCATCCCCTTGCGCCCTGTCCGCCCGCGTCCCAGTCACTTCTGCCCCAGTTCCCTCGGCAAGGGGGTCACTGGCGCAAGGAGGGAGGAAGGCGCGGGGTGGAGCTGAGCTGAAGCTAATGACAGCCACGTCCCTGCCTCAAGCGTTGGGACCCTCTCCTCCAGCGAGGACGTGTGTAGGAGCGAGCACGCTCAAGAGGAGCTGATCAGTATTCAGCGAAAGGCTCCGCTACCGCGCTGCCCACTGCCATCCCTCCTCCTCCCAGTGACTCGGTGTGCAGGAGGAGGCAGCAGCCCTTCCTCAGCAGCACCCCACGGCGCCCTGCTGCCACATCCCCGTCCTCCCCCGCAGCAGATTTCACACCTCCCTCCTCACGAAAGCATCGCTCCCCATTGCTTTTCCAGCTCTGCAACGCAGGTGTCCCCTATCCACCCGCAGCCCATCACCTGCAGGCCCCGCCGGCTCCTTCAGCAGAGCCTCGGCTCTTGGTGGCCAGCCAGCACGATTTGGGGACCCACAGGGAGCATCATCTGCCTGACGCCAGCCTCCCCGAGCCGGGGGCCAACTCTCCTCCCAAGCAAGGGTACAAAATGCAGCCCCAGTGCTGGTGAGGGTGGGTGGCGATGCTCCCACCCTACCAGCTGTGAGAAGATGGACCATGTGGGGCAAGGTGTGCCGGACAGGCAGCCCTCCACAGCCATCTCCCAACCACGGGGCTTGGCCGGGGCTGTCGGCGGAGGCCGCCCCAGGGCCAGGGCTCACCTTGTGGAGCTTCCACATGGCGCCTAGCGCCTTGACTTCGTGGCTGGAGTGCTTGCCCTCCTCCAGGCACTGGTAGCAGACGGGGCTCTTGCACTGCACGCAGTACATGCTGTGGTTCTCCAGCTCGTGGTCGGTGCAGGTGGAGATCTTACGGGGGCTGAGGCGGCGGCTGACGCGACCCTGGGCCGGCGGGACCAGGCGGTGCTTGGCCAGCGGTCCCCGCGGCGGGTGGCACCGCAGGCGGCAGGGATCGCAGTAGAAGACGTCGCACTGCTCGCACATGACGGCCGCCTCCTTGGGCGCCTTCTCGCAGAGCTGGCAGCGCAGCGCCGCCGCCCTGCCCTGCTGGTAGCGGTCGATGACGCCCTCCAGCAATCGGTTGCGGGGGAAACCCCGCAACCCGCGCTCGTCCAGCACCAGGCTGCGGTGGCACTGCGGGCAGGTGAGGCAGGCGTTGCGCGGCGGCGGCGGCGGCGCCAGCGCGGCGGGGGGCG
>VYZW01048770.1:27570-40099 GCA_013401315.1 Balaeniceps rex | reverse complement strand
ACTCACCCGAAAGTGCCCTGCCCGATCTTGGCGAGCTTCTCATACTTGGAGACCTCGTCGCAGAAGGGACACTCCACCATGTCGTACTGCTTCGCCATTCCGCCCGCCGACGTTGCTACAGAAACGCGCCACGCCCCTTCCGTCACGTCCCCCGCCCCTTCCGACCCGCCACTGCCACCACCCCGCGAAGCCTCCTGGGACTTGTAGTCCGCCGGCGGCGGCCATGTTGTCGCCTCCCGTCAGTCTCTCGGGGCGCTCGGCTGGGCTGTTCGTGCCGCTGCCCTCAGCACCCCTCCGCCGCCGTGGCTGGCCCCTCGCCCCGCCGTGAGCCACGCCAGAGCGTGCCCGTGTCCATGCCCCAGCATCCTCAAGGAAGCAGCTCCGTGCCCCCCCCACTGTCACCCATGTCCCTCCGCACGGCCCGGGGCACCGAGGAGAGCCCCTGGTGGCCCAAAAGCATGTCACCATGTCCCCTGCGTGCTTAAACCCCTCAGAGATTTAATGGCATTTCTGCTCCCTGGCTCTGCACTGCGGCTGCACCTGGGGGCTGTGGCGAGGGGGACCCCATGGCCGAGGAAGGAGGACACCAGGGCCTCGTGCCAGCGGGACCCCGAGTTCCTGCCCCACTGGCAGAAACGTGCCCAACTGGGGACACCATCCCCCCGGCAATGCCCGCGTTCAGGTGCAGAACGGCTTGGGTTTGGGTTGTTTGAAACTGGCCCCCAAGAGCGGGAGTAGAGACGGCTGCAGGCGTGCCAGCCACAGGAACCTCCAGGTGCTCCCCAGGGACGGGGGACAGCAGGGACAGCAGCTCCCTGCCGGGCCCAGGCCACCTTGTCCTACGGGGAAACGCTCCTACAGGGCGCTCCAAAGTCCCCCAGCGTGTCAGAACAGCTGGTGGCAGGGGGCTCCCGCTGGCAGTGATGCCATCTGGCTGTCACCCCACAGGGCCCGATGAGGGCAGGGGCTGAGCCCCGAATGTGCATGGTGGACCCCCAGCTGCAGGGCTGGCACCTTCCTCCATAGGGCTGGCACCCTCCTCCAGGGCTGTTGCCCAGGGGTTTTTGGGTGTCCACATCTGCCCGGCATCCCCAAACCAGGACGCCAGAGCAGACATGGGGACTGCAAGGACTGTGGGAACAGCAGGAGGGCAGGCAGGGCCAGGAGTGGGGCCAGGAGCAGATGACAGCGCTGGGGAGGAAACGCCGAGCGAGCGATGAGCAACTGCAGGGCGGGGGGGGGCAGGAAGGGAGGAGCGGGCAGAGAAGGGCTTCACGGTTATAAACTCGTCCCTCACGATCCCTGGGGCCTCCGACTGACACGGCCATGGCCGAGGGCCAGAAACGAGGGGGCTTCAAGAAGTTCAGTAAGTGGCCACGGGATGGGGTGGGTGGGTGATGGGGTGCTCACCTGGACAGCCTGGCGGGGAGGGGGGATGCATGAGAGTGAGCGTGAGTGCGAGTGCAAGTGCGAGTGCAAGTGCAAGTGCAAGTGCGAGTGCTCACACACTCCAAACTGCCCAGGGACATTTGGAGCCGAGACGGGCTCTAGTCTCGTTAGGAAGCTCGTTGGGGTGAGAGGCTTTGGGGGTTTCCATCCCCACGGCTGGGGGTGAGCCCAGGTGCTGTTGGCTCAGGAGCTGGGGGCTGGGACTGGGACCAGTCTGCTGCAGCCCAACCCTACACTGGGTGCCAGGATGCACCCAGGAGGATGCACAAGGGGGTTTGGGGGTCTTCACTTCCCAAATCACATCCTTCAGGGTGCATGGCTGGGGGTGCAAGCCAGTGCCGGGGGCTGGGGGTGGCCAGATCCCCCAAACCAGGGTGCTCCCACAGCACAGGAATGGGGGTGACACAGAGGAGCCGGGGTGGGAGCCTGGGAGTGGATTCCCACCGGCTGCTCTCGGAGGAAGCACTCGGTACCCACCGGGAGCAAGCTCTGCTCTTTCTCACAGACCTTGGGTTTCCCCCAGAGCCCCGGGAGGCAGCTGCAGCGGCCTTCACCCTGCTTCCCAGCACTGGGCTGCGCGGGAGCCGGCCTTTGCTGCTGCTCTCTGCATTCCTGCCGCGATGCTGGCGCCGGAGTGGGGGCCGGTCCCTCCGCTCCCCTGGGACCCTTCCACTGGCAAAATCCATGGCCCCATCCCAGCTGGGATTTTCCTTTGTGGTGGAGAGCAGGGAGATGGGGAAAGTCCCCAGTGTTGCCTTTCCCATCTGGCCCAGTGGAGGATGCTCAGACCCTGAGGGGATGTATAACCCAAAGCAGTTTTGCCTTTAACTATGTCCGGGCCACGAGGTTTCTGCCATGCAGAAGGGTTTTCGGGGTGCTGCAGCCCCTTGCATGGCCCTTTGCCCCGTCCAGCTGCAGGGATGCCCTGTAGAGCCCATGGATGGTGGCAGGAGGTGGGGGTCCAATGGCCAAGCTGCCCCCGGATGCCCGGTTCCTCACACAGCACTGCTGCAGTGTGCCGCTTCCTGCCTTGGCAAAGTCACCGTGCCCAGAGGGGAAGAGGCTTTGCAGAGTCCTGCAGTGGCATAAACATTGCAAAACCCCCGGAGGCACCCAGAGCACCAAGGCTCTGGCAGTGAAACGCTGCCCTGCAGAGCTGCGGCCACAGCCCACTTCGCCCCGCGTGCTGCCATCCTCTTGCCAGCACCAGCACCGGCCTGGGGTTGCACCGCAGCGGCACACAGAGCCGAGCTGGGGACGAGGTGTGAAATGCAAAGCCGCCCGCCAGGGTTATAAATACTTCTCCGGCAAACGCTTTGCAGGTGGTGGCTGGGAGCTGCAGGGAGGTTGCGAGGGGCTGAGCACTCAGCCGAGGAAGTGGGGAGGTTATCTCCTGCCCGCAGCCGGGGCTGCTGCGCGGGCGCCGCTGGGCCCTGTGCCAATGGTTGGTTCCTGCTCCACCGTGCTGGCGACAGACCTACACATGTGGGCACATCAGCCTTGGATGGGACCCCCATCCCCTGGGGAGATGCAGTGTGTCCCACGCTTTCATCCTGGAGAGGGCAGGGGGTATGGGCCGCAGGGCTGCCCCGAGGCTACGGGGATGGGCACAGTCGCCAGCCCCACCTGGAGTCCCCTGGGGGAATCAGGGAGGCAGAGGGCGGGAGGAAGAGATTTGAAATAATGTCTGGCATTGCATGCTCTTCTTCCGCCCCTACAACTGCAGCAAGGAAATGCAGATGCTAGATTTGCCAGGGCACAGGGGACATTTTCTCCCCAAGGGACCAGGACAGACCTCCTGCGGTCCCAGCAGAGACACCTCGAGCAGCATCACATACACCCCAGGCCACAGGGACGTCTTGCCGGGCTGGGACTGGAGATGTGGGGTGTAACAGTGCTGACACCAGGCTGCACCGCAGCACAGTGCCCCATGCCCACCCCAACCAGGGACCAGGGGCCCTGGGACCCCCCCACCATCATGCCATGCTGGCAGTAACCCCATGCTCATCTCTCCTCTCTCCTTGCCAGAGTTTTTCAAGTTCAAAGGCTTTGGGAGCCTGAGTAACATCCCCCGCTCCTTCACCATCCGGCGTGTGTCCGTGGCCCCCAGTTCTCCCGAGAGCCTGGGGCCAGGTCTCTGTCCTCCCCACGGCTTCCTGGAGGAGCCCTTTGGCGGCACCCAGGATGATCTCAACACCATGCCCAAGAGCCCTGGCCCTTATGCCCGGTCATCGGACATGTACAGCCACATGGGCACCATGCCCAGGTTGAACCTGGGCAAGGCAGAGAAGAGTGTGAGCAAAGCCAAGAGCACCCAGAGCTGCCGGGAGAAAGGGGCCCACAGCAACAAAATCCCCCGAACAATCCCACTCCCCAACCCTGAGTGCCCCAAGATGTCCAGCACCCCTGACCGCGGCACGGACTCATCCTCAGCCACTGGGAAAGCAGAGCAGAAGGAGGAAGAGGCTCAGCCCGTGGACACCCTGGGGGCAGCAATGGTCAGGACAGACCAGGAGCCTGCAGGGAATGTCTCCTGCTCCAGGACAGAGGCACCGAGCTCCAGCCTGGCCCCGAACCCCAGCCAAACCCCGAGCCCTGATGCAGCAGCAGGAGCGGAGACAACCAATGGGTATCTGCTGGAAAAAGGACAAGAGCATCCCGGCGAAAGCTCCCTGGACAGGTAGAGTCCTGTTGCGTTTGCTCTGCCTTCTGCTGGGAACCCCTTTCTGCCCCCCCCAGGGCAAGGGGGAGGGGGCTGGGACGCAGTGGGGTCCCTGCAGCGCCCCCTCCTTGCCCGCAGTGCCAGCGGGATGCACCTGGCCGGTGGGACAGCACGGCCGGAGCGCTCCATACCATGGCCAGGTCAGCAGCAACATGGGAGTGAGGTTTCCTGTGGGATTTCTGCTCTCTCCTGTTTCCGGACAGGGTAGAAACATCTCGCAGCCCCGCTCAGCCCCGGCATCCCTTTGTCCTGCCAGAGGCTCTGTTCCAGTGCCGGGACGCGCTGCAGAGAGCTCAGACCTGCACTGTCCCGGCCCCCTCCACCTCTCACTCTCCTCTTTTCCACCCCTCCATCGTTCTCCCCCTCCCCAAGCAGCACTGCCTCTCTCAAGGCATAGGGGCAATCCCCGAAACCAGCTGCCCCGTCCCCATTTCCATCACCTGCCAGTAAACCCCCCACTCCAGGCACAAACCCCCCACTCCAGGCACAAAACCCACCCTCTGGGGGAATTTGGGGGCTCAGCCCTCTCAGATGAGGGTTGGATTTTTTGGAGGGTTTTGACCTCAGAATCAACAAGAGGGGTTTTTAGCCCCCCCTGCCCATCACCTGGGCATCTGGGCATAAGGGGCCAAATGTGTCCCCAGCCCAGCAGCGTTCATGGGGGCATGGGTGGAGGTGCCGACTCCAAATTTCTCCCCAAAACAAGGTCCCATCGTACCACCCCTTCCCTGGCCTGAATCTCCTCTCTCCGCACTCGGGTGGCCCCTGACGCCCCTGTTCCCCCCAAGCCCGGGGGCTCCTTGCCCTGGCGCTGAGCGTTCGGGAGTTCTGGGTGGCCCCAGGAGCCGGGTGAGGAGGAGGAATTCATGCCGGCGGTGGGAGCCGGGCTGTGCTGGCCACACATTCCTGCCGGCCGTGAAGGGAGGGCCGGAGGAGGGCTGGGACGGGAAGGAGGAGGGTCCGCCACCGCCTTGCGCGCCCCAAAGTCCCAACGCTCAGTGCAAGGCGGGAGAGTGCCTGGGAGAGCTTCTCCCTGTCCTGGAGCAGAGGCGCTCACCGAATCGCGCAAGGCCAATGACAGCAGTGGGCAGGAGGTTTCCCACCCTGGGACAGGGCAGGTAAGGGGTCCCGGCCCCCGGGACACCCCTCGCACCCTGGCACGGTGGAGGGGACGGGGAGGGAGAGGCTGGGAAGGGGCTTTGCTTGGGGCAGGCACAAAGCCTCGACACAGATGCTGCCGGAGCCGCCCCTCGGCCGCCAAGGCCCCCGGCCCGTGGCGGTGTTTGCTCATGGAAAGAGCAAGCGCATCGGCTGCGGCTGCCGAAACCGCAGTCAGACCCGGTGCCAGGGCATAGCGGCTCAGGGGCTGTGGCCTGCTCAGGGGGCTGGAGGCTTGGGGGCTCGGGGAGCCGGTGGCACTGCCACGTCCTCTGGTGAGCACAGAACCCCAGCAGTGGCAGAGGGTCTCTGCGGAGGGTGCGCGGGGCTCTCCCAGACCCTCTGTCCCCCAGAAATGACTTAGGTCCCAGGCCAGCACAGCTGGGAGCCAAGCAGCAGGGGAACGTGTGTGGATCACCCGGGTGTCTTGGCTCTGGGTAGTGGGGACTTGGGTCCCCAAAAATCAAGAGCCAAGTGCTCTTTTGCATCATCTGGGGCTGCCCTGGTGATGGGAGTAGCCACGCTTTTTGTCAGGGAAACAGAGGCACGAGAGCGACCAGAGCAGGACTTGGCATCAGGGGCATTTCTGCCCCTCCGCGCTCTACTTGGAGCCCCTGCCACAGCCCCCAGCTCTAGGAGCAGCCATCTGCTGGAGCCATCCCCATGGCCAGGCCCTGCTGTGGGGCAGGCGGGAGGAAGCAGGACCGGGATAGCGCCGCGCCCCAGCCCTTCCTCCTGCGCAGGCACATCCCTGGGGACAGGGACAGTCCGTTCCTGCCAGGCCATGGCAGGGGCCGGGGCCAGCTGCCCAGCATGGGGCGTGCCCATGCTGAGGGACCGAAAGAGGCACAGAGGGGAACGAGCGTGACCCTGGGGCACATTTTTCCTTGCCCCCCCTGGAGCATCCCTGGTGAGGACAGACCCTGAGGCAGGACATGCTGAGGATGCCCACACACGGAAGGGCTTGCCCCAAGGATGCTCCCTGCAGGATCAGGCCCTCGAGGGGGGGAATTGCGCTGCCGCGGGACAGGGAGCAGCACCCAGCCCATGGAGCTGCTCGGAGCAAGGTGGTGGCCGTGACTCCAGCAGGGACACGGTGACTAACGGGAGGTGACCCTCAGGCAGGTCATAGAGCGGACGTGACTCGACTTCCCTCCACGCAAGGCACGGGAAATGCCGCTTCCCGCAGGGCGCAGGCAGGGCAGACCCTTCTGCCAGCACTGCCAGCCAAAACCTTGAAGGAGGCAGCTCTGCAGAGGGGGAAACTGAGGCACGAGGTGCCCAAATTTGGTTCCCCTGGGGCGCAGCCTGCACCGGTGTCCAAAGACAAGCAGAGCCTGGGCTCCAAACTGGGGCTAGACCCACACGATCAGCCTGGACTGTTCCCAGCAGCCAGCCTGGACTTGGCACGTTTGCAAGTTGCTGCGATGCCTTCTCGAGCCCAAAAGGAGCAGACACCCCACTGAGACCCCACTCCCCGGTGCCACTGCGGTAGTGCCGGGTCCCAGCGGCTCAGCCACGGCCGCACTCCAAAGGCAGCCCTGGAATTTCTCCCAGGCGCTCGGCTGCCCCCAAAAATGCCGTTTCCTCCAGGAATGTGCAGAACCAGGGGGGCTGCGGCTCCCAGCCTCCCCCCGGCCCCAGCTGCTGCCCTTCCCCGGCACGGGGGCCTCCCCTGCCCGGGCCCTCGCAGCGTCTCCCAGCTGCTCCCATGCTCCCGATTTCCTGCCCAGAGGCCCCCCGTCCTCCTGCCGGCTTTTCTCACGGCTCTCGCAGCACCAGGCAGCTCTCTGCAGCCGTGTGAAAGGCAAACAGCCTGGAGAGGCAGCGACGGGGTGGGCGGGCAGCCCACAGCTGCCCGGGCGAGTCTGTGTCCGTACCCCCTCCCAATTGCTCCTCTATTTTTTTCACCCCAAAAAAGTGTGGGCTTGATTTCCAGCCCCTTTTTCCCTTCCGAGCTGGACAATGGGGGATGCGGTTTCAGCAGCGTGGGCTTGGAGAAGAGGAGTGGGAGTTGCCCGCTGCAGGGCTGGACACCCTGAGGGGCTCATGCTGACCCCGGCAGGACCCACTGTAATGCCACAGGGGATGCCCAGTGGGGCAATGTCTGGCAGCCGTCACCTCTGCCATCCCCGCTTTCCTTTGGGCGACTGATTTCTGAGCCACCAGGCACCATCCCTGACCTGGAGGAAGCCCACTGTGGCTCCCAGGAGGGCTTTGTGTGCAGGACCCCCAGCAGTTCCGACTACGAGGCGGGGGTCCGGCTGTGGCTATAGGCACTGGGTGGAGTGAGGCGATCCCTGGCAGGGAAGCGGGGGGGCATCCCAGGTCTGTGATGCGCTCAGCTTTGGTTATTTTGTAGTTGCAGCTGCCTGCGCTTGTGCTGGCAGCTCGCCATCCCAGGGCCCTTGCTGCCGCCCCATGCTCAGGCATGTGACCTTGGCAAGCAGTGGGATGTCCATGCTGAAGCTTGGCACTGGGGAGGCGACAGGTACTGGGTCTGGTTAAAGAAGTCTGGATTTTTGTATTTTATTTTGAAAGGCAAGACCTCAGGGTAGCACATCCCAGCTCAGGCTGTTACAGCCTCTCTCCCTTTGAACTCTCTGTTGTCCCCCTTGGACTCATCCATACAGATATATACCTTGACCTACAAGAGCACAAAAAGCAGTAGCAGCATTGGTACATGCTCAGGAAAGAGCAGCAGCCATCTGCATCCCCCATCAAATGATGGCAAAGAAGCTGCCGGATCGGCTGTGTCTCAGGGTTGTTGGGTTGGTCAGTAGGGCTAAGAGTGAACATGTCACCAAGGAGAATGGGAGTTTCTACTGCCTATATGCTGGGAGGGCAAATCTTGCAGTCTCAGCCAGGACGTTGCAGTTCACCCCTCACTTCAGTGGGAGTTTGATTTCTGCAGGGTTGCACAAGGGTGTAGAGAAACAGTCAGAAACGCTTGTCTGGGCGGCGTGTCCCAATAGCTGCCTAGTGGGAATGCTGCTCTGCCGGGGAACGGGACACAGGGCCCCCCACCTCGGCATGCACCCCCCGGCAGTATGACCCACAGGAACCCCAGCCTGGCCGCTGGGTCTCCCCGGCTCAGCTCACACAGTCCCAAGCCGATTTGGGGAGAGATCCTCTAGAAAGGCCTCATTCTTCCCTGATCGCATTAGGGAGGCTAAGCCCTGTGCCGGGAGTGGGCACGGAGCAGGCAGGAACGGTGCTGGGGCCCTGGGAACCTCTGCCAAAACCGTGGCCATGCTCTCAGCCCCATGGCAAGGGGCACAGACTCCTGCTCCCCCTGACTGTGCCACCACTGCCTTTGACCTGACTGTCACGACTTACTGCCCTTTACTTACGTATTTTTATTTTTCCCTTTCCTTCCAGCCACCACGATGGCCTGGAGTCTGGCAGCGAATACGTGAAGGTAAGACACTGAGTGCGATCGCAGCCTGCCCCAGCCGAGTGCGAGCGGTGGAGGGGGGATGGTGGCCCAGGGGCTGGCCGAGTCCTATGCCTGCGGGGTGCTCAGCTCTGCACTCCCCATCCCACCACCTCTTCTGGGCTCTCTCTTTGGCCCTGGAAGAAATTCACTGCTAGAAACAGCAAGGCTGGGGGAGGCAGAGGAGACACAAACCCTACGTGGTCCCCCCAGTGCTGGTCCAACAGGAGGTGCCTATGTTTCGTGCTCCCCATCACTTGCGAACACCGCAGACGCAGGGGCAACCTCCTCCCTCTGCCCCCACGTAAAGAAACGGAAGGGTTTGAGCCACTTTCATGGCTGTCACATGAAAGTCGGTGTAAATCTCTCCAAATCTCTTGCTTATCCTCCAGCAAACTATTAACATTCCTGAGGACTCTTCATGTCTGGCCAGAAATTCATTAGCGAGGCGCCTGGCTCTGGAGGAGAGCGGGCCCTTCCGCAGGAGGCTGCTGGCACGACGGGAGCCAGGCAGGCGCAGGGGAACGGTGGCAGGGATGCTATGTGGTTTGGGGATGGAGCACTGAAAACCTGCCCGGTTGGTCACTGCCATGCGATGGTCTTTGGGGAATTTGCTTGAGAAGGGCTGGAGCCTCCAGAGTCCGGTTGCCTGATGGGGATGTAATGCTGCTGGGCAGACGTGGTTGTTGAGAAGTGACCTGAGGTGTCTGGCTTGGGTGGTGAGATTAGTACAGAGCCCTCAACCTTCATCTTTTGGGCTTGGGGCTCTCGATGGCGGCTGAAGCCGGGCATGGAAACATGGGAACCCCCCGTGGTGGCACCAACTGGCAGGCTCAGGAGAGAGCTGGCTAGACCCTGAGCTCATCTGCTCCTCCTGGCAGGGGTCACCCCCCTCCGGCTCCAGCCTTGGGGCTAACGAGGACCCTGCATGCTGGGTCTGGCAACCAGCAGCCTCTGGGCAGTGGGGTCGGATGTGACTTTTTGACCCGTAGCAGAGCGATCCCCGGGGTAGGGTGTCCCTCCTCTCCTCTTCCTTTAGCCGTGTAGGGCTGGCAGAGTGGGAGCTCACAGGGTTGGAAGTGGGACATGTGCCAGATCAATGAGGCTCCAATGGGAGCGTCGAGGCTCCGACTGGGCTTCACAGGGTAGAGTCCTGGCATGGGGCGCCTCAGGATGTGCAGGAAAGCTCCTGCTCATGCAGGCAAGTCCTGTGAGGGCAAGGAGGTGGTGAGGGGCGGAGCTGGATGGTTTTGGGTGTTTTCCCTTGCGCTGTCAGTGTGTGCACCCAGAGACGGGTGCATTTTATGGCTCGTGAGTTAATAGACTGAAACAACACAGGTGTGGAGCAATGGGTATGGCTTTGCCTTTGGGATCAAGCTCTTTTTGGTGAGCCAGGAGAATTCCCTACTCTCCAGGCAGATCCCAGCCCTCAGCTATCTGGCCTTTATTTCTCACCCTTCCCCGTGGTGTTGAGACACGGCCCGTGGGCTGTGATTTATACGCCACTTCCCTTCGGTCACAGAAGCAACTGATGGCTGCAGTGACAGCAGCTATTTTAGTCAAATAAGTAATTATCTGGAGTGTGAGTGACCAGGATGATGGGGGCACTTCGGCTGATTGCAGGCGCCGTGCCCAGCTGGGAGCCCATGCGGCTGCGGGGTGCTCAGCACCCAGCAGCGTTCAGCCCCAGGGCCTGCAGGATTCAGGGTGGCTGCTGGCTGCTGTGCCTGGGATCCCTTGGGAGCAAGGGGGGATGGGGCTGGGACCCGCCACTGGAATAGGTCCTCGCTTTGCGGCTGGGAGGGAAATGAGCAGAGGGGAAACACTGCTGCAGGAGCGAGCAGAGGAAAGAGAGGAAGAAAAGAGCCAGTGAAGGAGGGAGTCAGGAGGAGGGAGAGGACGCGCTGCAAAGCCCTCGTGAGCAAAGGCTCGTGGGCAGGTCTGTGTCCAGACGTGCACCAAGGCACTGCCAAACATCAACCCTTGAGTTTCAGCCACAAACCAGCCAGGGCCAGCTCTCCCATCACCAAGCCTGCCGTGATTAGAGGCGCAACCAGGAGCTAGGGACGGTTGGAAAGCCAGGATCAATAAGCACTTGGCAATTAACGTGCTTTAATAATAGCCTAAGGGTTGGTGTTTCCAAGCTGCCTGGGAGATCCACATGCCCGGCTCCATTTGCTAACATCCCAGCCAGCCTAGCTTTGGCCCTCGTGCAGATGAAGGTGCTGCAGAACGGCATTATCCTTCAGGAGAGCAGCAGCCGGTAAAGCTGTCGTGCGTCCCCCTGAGAGCTCAGTCGGAGGTTTTCAGCTGCCCCCTGCAGAGGGGCAGCACGGGCACAGCCGGGGGGCATCACCCCGCAGCACCCCACAAGGCTCCCACTCACTCGCTCAGCAAGAGCCTCAGAGGGAAACCACAGAGCCCGTTGCGGGGGAGAAGCCTTGGCAGGAGGATGATTCACCGTCGGATCCTTTCAGAGCAGCGTCTCCCTGCGCGCTGCCATCTGGTCTGTCCCTCGGCCCGGTGCAAGAGGAGACGGGGAGAGCCCATGCTCCCTGCCCGTCCCAGCAGGGCTGCAGGCACCCATGGGATCCATGAGCACCCGCTGCCCCATGTTCCCTGGCCGCAGGCTGTGTGCTGCCCCCCTTCCTCCCACCCACACTGCTCTCCCGTCTCCTCTCTCCCTTGCAAAACCAGGGGCAGAGTGCAGGCCTGGCAAGCGCCTCCGAGCTCTCTTTGTTCTGCGTGGAGGAGCCGCTCAGGGGACCTGTATCTCATCAGCCCTGGCTGCTGCCTCCCTGCCTGGGGATGCGAGGGGCTCGTTTGAATTAATTAGCAGGGAGGCTGCAGGGTTCTGCGGTTGGTGGCAGCAGGAATACCTCTCTGAGCTCACAGCATCCCCTTGGGCAGGGGCGCGCTGGGACGCATGGGAGTCTTTGGGCCAGGACTTTCCATGCTTTGCAAATGGAAGCGTAAAGCCCCCCGTTACCAAAGCACGGCCAAACCCAGGCCGCACCGGTGCAGGACAGACCTGGAGGAAGACCAGCTGGGTGCAGGCAAGCAGGTGCAGAGCTCACTGCTAGATGCTGGGTGAGCCTCTACCCGTATCCCCATGCGCAGGGCAGGGTGTCAGCAGTGGGTTCAGGCAGGGATTTGGGTGCGGGGGGGAGTAGAGAGTCAGGGCTGGAGCAATGCTCTGAGTCATCAGCGCTGCCTCATGCATCCCATACGTGAAATCATGGCCTTAATTAAACTGAAGCGGAGCCTTAATTAAACACAACTCAGAGACGGCCTGTGCGGGAAGCAGGCAGCCGGCTCCCCACCGCATGAGGCAGGCACCGGTGTCTCCCCCCAGAAAGGCGTCACCAGGGTGGGGGTGAAGGAAGATGGGGTGGGCAAGAGGGGACGAGGCTGAGGCTGACCCTGACCTGTGTGCGTCACTGGGGAGAGCAGGGGATTTGGGATGGGGAGATAAGGGGTGCTGGGTCCCCTAGGGGTGCCTGATCCCCTCAGAGAAGCCAGTTTATCTCAGGGTACAGGCAGCCAGGGTTGCTGGTTCCCCTTAGGGGTGCCGGTTCCCCTCTCAGGAGCTGGGTCCCCTCAGGGGTGCCGGGTCCCCTCAGAGGAGCTGGCTCTCCTCAGGGGTGCCGGTTCCCCTCAGGCCGCAGGCAGCCGGGGTGCCGGTTCCCTTCGCGACGCGGGAGCGCCGGGGGTGCCGGTTCCCGCGGGGTCCGCGCCGGCGGTGCGGGCGGCCCCGCGGGGCG
>VYZW01048770.1:0-27512 GCA_013401315.1 Balaeniceps rex | reverse complement strand
GGCGGGGGGACCCGGGGCCGGCCCGGCTGCCCCGCGCTCGACGCAGCGACTCCGCGGGTGCCGCCGGGCAGCGGCTCCGTGCGCCCGCACGCGTGGGGAAGGCGGCGGGGGTACAGTGGGAGGGGGAAGCGCCGGGGGCACGGGCCGACCCCCGGCCCCGCACCCGCCTTGAGGCAGCTCCGGCCCACGGGCTGCAGCGCTGGAGAGCGGGTGCGAGGGGGCGGCCTCCCCGGGGAGCCCCGCTGCCCCAGCACTGAGCTGGCAAGGCTGGGTGCGGGCAGCGTGCCTGCCTGCCTTCGTCAAGGAGGTAGCGAGTGCGAGATGAGCCAAGCACCAGGTCGTGGGGTACAGCTCAGCCCCCTCCACAGCCAGGGCCACAGAGCCAAAGCCGCTGGATCCCCCCAGACCAGCACTTTTGACAGGCAGCACCAGTCTCTGAAGGGAGCCCTCACCTGTGCCCCCCAAAAGATGGCATGTGCCGGGAGCATCACTGAGCACAGAGGGGAGGCTGAGCCCAGAGGAACGCACAGCTCCTTGGCCTGGGTCTCCGTGTGTGTGCTGCGCTGCACAGGTCTGACTGCTGGGAGAAAGCTAGGATCCATCTGTCACCTGTCCTGTGGCACTTCCAGCACCACCACTGTCTGGGCACGAGTCTAGGTGTCTTATTTTTGGACTCTGGCATTTGCACAGGAGGGGCACGGTGCGAGGAATTGGTTCCCTCATTTACTGAGTTAGAGAGCAAAGGTGTTTAGGATTGCAAGAGCCAAGCAGGCTCTGGTCTGAAGCAAGAGCTGTAGCATACTGCAAGTTAGAAGAGAGCCGGCAGCCAAGAGAGCTGGCAGTCTTATTTAATACTCCTGCTGAGTGAGGTAGGTGCCGAGCTTTAGAGATTATGCTGGGTAAGACGGAGCCCAGAAGCAGCATTTCAAGTCTTGTCACGATTGCGGCTGATCTCAGTGCAAAGCCAGGGATTTTGGTTGCTAGTGGGGGTGATGAGGAAAAAACCAGAAGAGCTTCTCCCAGTTGTCTGACGGCCACTGAGCAACACAGGGGGATGTGCCCTAGCACAGCAGCCCTTGGGCTGCACATCGCAGGGGGTGATGGGGTGCTTTCAGCAAGCTGCTGCCAGAACAAGGGAGAGACAGGTGGGCATCTGGCTCTCACACAGGGATGCAAGAGGGGATGGAGGGCACTCCATCCTGACCCTAGAAAGAGTTAAAAGTGAAGCCCTAAGTGCTCACCTGGCTCCACCAGATCTTTCACCATCTATTTGTGTCCAAGCGTGCCCAGCAAACACACACTGAAGTCCCCATGAATGACTGGAGCGCTTCCAGCTGACAGCCGCATCCCTGCTCACCGCCAATGGCAGTGCACCCAGCCTGGGAAGCACTGACATCATTTCTGGCCAATAGCAGCTCCGAAAAGGGATGCAGCAGCAGCCGCTGCCGCCGTCTTGGAGTGAGATAAGTAATATATAGATGGATGGAAATGTATGTATACACACACCTCATCACTGCACTGGAGACCCAGTCCCCCAGGGCAGCAGTAGCAGTGCACTCCACCACCCCACTGTGTGACCTGGGGCACTTGTCCCACCTTAGAGCACCCAGATGTTCCCGGCCATCAACCTCAGCTGCACCCCACCCCTGCCAGCCAGACATAATTGCTCCAGAGCTGCCACAAAGGAGCACAGGCAAGGGGAGAGGAGGCCAGGTAGCCAGGACCAATCCTACAAAGGGCTTTGAATGCCAGGGCAAAGATCCTGAGTCAAGGTCTTCCTTCACTGGGGACTAATGGAAGATGTGGCATACCCAAGAGATGCCTTCAGTCACCCATGGGGTGGACAGATGAGCTGGTGCCTTCTCAGAGGCCATTTAGAAGCCCAGAGTCATTGCAAGACAGGACAGAGGAACAAATGATTTCTTTTCCATGTGGATATCAAGATCAGTAGGACAGACTGGCTCACAGCAGGGCATGCAGACTAAGAGCAAGCCCATAATAACTTGAGGGTTGTTTGTGGTGGGATTTTCTTGTTATGGTCACGCAGGATGGACTAACCATTCTCAGATGGTACCTGGGCACCAGGCAGGCACGCAGACCGGTTCTTGGGTTTGCTGTGATGCTAGCTGTCTCTCAGTAAGGATGTTTGCTCTGAAATACTTCACTGAAGTAGCCCGTTGCCAGGTATGGAAGAAGCAGAGAAGACTCCTCATATGATTCTGGGGCTTTCCCCATATACCTGCTTGCAATGGCTTGTTACTCCGTTTCTTCCCAGTTCTGCTTCCCAGGCTCTGCATCTGCTCCGGCAGCCAGAGCAGGGGTGGAAAACTCCAGAAGGTGCTGGGATTTCCCTAGCAAGGGTCCCAGCAACAGGGTGGGCAGCACGAGAGCAGGAGGGAAAGCGGATGCGCTCAGTGCCCCGAGGTTAGTCAGATGTTATTGGCAGAGGAGCAGGGTGGGGTGTGAATACACCTTGCTCTCCAAGCTGACTTCATCCTCATCTGCGACTCCTCCAGATCTGGGAGGGGAGAGCAGGAAAGCAGACTGCAAATCACTCCTGTTTCATAACGTTACCTTTGCAGGAAGAGAAAGCCAAACGCCAGCCTTTGAAGCTCTCCTTACAGCAGATAGAGCAAGAACCACCATTTTACGTGTACCACAGTTGTCAGCACCCTCCATCCCCCCAGCTCTTGCCCTTCCACTGCCAGTTCCAGTCCTTGCCCCTCAGTTGGGCCTGGAGATGCTTCCTGCCCCGAGAAAGCAGCAGGGAGAGTCGGAGAAGTGGGAAGGGATGGAGAGCCCTGGGAATTACCTCCTTGTGGGGGCTGCCCCCGTTGCATGGTGGCACCAGAGGATTCCTCAGCTCCAGGGACTGTGAAATAGCCCATCAGGGTACTGAACGTAATGGAGGAGCTCTCCTTCCTCCAGCCAAGCCAGCTTGGCTGCTGGTTGGGATTCCTCAAGCAGAGCTTGGCATCGTCTCTGGCAGCTCCTGAGCTGGTTTGTCTGGTGTGGCTGGTTCGGAGAACTGCTCTAATCCCCGTTTCTTCCCGCTCAGCTGGAAGAGGCCTTGGGGCTCTCTGTGCAGGAGGCCAGCACCACGCACTCAAACTAGGTGCTAGTGGAAGTCAAGGCTTTTCCCCACACCCAGCCCACTAGTATGCAAGACCTCATGTCAGGCCGTACATCTTTTGATGTCCTCTTGGCGCAGCCGAGAGTGCCAAGCAGTGCCCTTTTCAGCACGGCACTCAGACATCCGCTTACACGCTCCTGACAGCGCTCGGCTGGCCTGCACCGCCTTGCCATGCCATGCCTCACCAGCGCCCGCGCCTCGGCGCCCGGCCAGCTGGCAGCCTGTGAGCCGGCCTCCTCCGAGACACACTACCAAGCGGAGCAGAGGAAAGTCAAACGCTGCTGAAGGGCATGGGGGCTGGAGGAAGTATGTGCCTCCATAGCTCCTGGGTCTTTTGCACCGAGGGCTTGCGGCGAGCCCAGCTCCCGCACGGAGACGGGAGCAGCCAGGTGATTTCGGCAGCAACTAGCGTGTGTTGGAAGAGCGAGAGAGACTTGCAACAAGGACCAGTCCCCAGAATCACATCACACCAAGGAAAAGGGCTCCCCATGATCAGTCTCCTGCTGCCTCCCTGGCTATCATAGCCACACAGCCGCTCCAGGCAGTGGCTTTTTGGTGGCTGTGCAAATCAGATGGGATCTCATTGACCAGCCGAGGAGCTGAAGGGACAGTGCCCTCCACATGGCTGGAGAGGGTGGCTCACGACTGGCCTCCCTCCCCCGTCTGCAAGATGTAAAGCCTCCCTCGCCTCTCCCAAACCTCCTGTTCTCTCCTGCTAGCTTAGCACCTGGCTCCTGGCACGGATGCCAGCCGGCTGCTGCCCAAATCCAGGCTTGGAGACGCCGGGCACTGCTCAGCTGGGTTTGTGTTTGTTATCCTGTGCATTTGCATGGGGAGGATTTGGGGGAAAACCCAGATGTACAACGCTGAGCGGAACAGGCGCTAATCCCCGCTCCAGGGGTGGTGGGGAGAGCTCCGGCTCCAAACCGCTCCCGGCTCAGCTCTGATGGCTTTAGCCTGCACAGACAGGAGAAGCTCCCAGGGGGTCCCTCCCTGCCCCAGAGTTTGGGGTGAGCCATGCCTCAGGGAGGGTGCTGCAGCCAAGGGTCCACTACTGCCACTCAGCCGAGCCAGGTCTGCTCAGTGGCAGTGGATGGGTTGTCATGGAAACGGCATCTGCTCGGCCTCAGCCCCTCGGGAGGCAGACGGACCTCAGCAGTATCCGCCAGCTACCATTTATTTTTAATAGGGTTCAGCGGCACCGGGTGGCTTTGTCTCCACAAGGGCCCCAGAGCAGCAGCAAGCACTTGGCTCCCCACAACCCTCAGTCAGGAGGGGACAACACACGTCTCCTGGTTCAGTTCCCTGTGGGGACCCTCTTGTGTGTGTGGGGGCAGGGGGGGCGGGAGTAAACACAGTCAGATGAGCAGATGTGAGTTCAGTCCGTACTGTTTTCACAGGCTGTATCCACTGTCCCAGCATCTTTTGACTCAATAGGAGTTGGGAAGGGAGGAACAGGGGCAGGTCCAGGCTGGTGAGGGCAAGCCCTGGTGAGCACAGTCCATCACACAGGCCCATCGCAGCCTCCTTCCCTCTCCCCAGGCTGGAGCAGGGTCCCTGGGACAGCATCGCTGCCTGGCTTGGCCGACGCAGCTACCACAGGGCATGGAGCATCTCCCCTGGGGAAGGGGGCACCTGGGATCAGGCTCCTGCTGAGGGACTCAGTGGGGTCCCAGGAGCACCCTGGGAGCAGTGGGTACAAGGCAGGAGCACAATGCTCTATGCTTTCCCCTGCTCACAACTGCTAGAGGAGCAGAGGGAATTGGTATGGGACGCAGAGGATGAGGTGCTGGGCAAAGGGGTCAGCTCCGAGGCAGGTCCCCGGTGTGTTGGCACGGGGCTGCAGCCCCCAATGCTCTGGGGAACCAGTTGCCATGCAAGGCCAGCCATGAGTGCCAGCCTGCTCCTCCAGCAGTGCCAGAGCAGTGTCAGCAGGGTTTCAAGCCTGCGCCTGCCCTCTGAGACACCAGCAGCATCCTGCCCTAACAAGCGCCAAGGAGCTGGGCCAGCCTATGGTGCCTCCTCACGCTGGCACTGCCACCAGAGGTGGAGCCAGGCCACCGAGCCACCCTCGCTCATGGGAGCAGTGGAACAGGACACCCTGGTAGTCCCATCCAAGCTCCCTGGTCCGTGGCAGTGGCACACACATCGCCCTTGCAGGACAGCACACATCTAGGATGTGGGGGCAACCCAGGAGTCCCGACTCCCAGCCCCTGCTCCACCACGCAGCGCTACCAAGGCACTGGTGTTGGCACCACAGCAGGACTCATCCCAAAGCTGCTGCACTGACCGGGGGAACTCGCTTTGCATGAGGAGCATGCAGGAACCCTGAGCCTACGCTCGCTTCCCCAAACAAGCACTGGCTCCACCACGCCGGCAGCTCGGCATCCTCAGCTGCCCTTTGGGAATGCTGGTGAAGCAGTGGGCAGGGAGTGTAGCAGGCTCCAGCTGATGGGAGACATGACGCCATCCCTTATCTATGGGGGAAGGGAGGGGGCAAATTGCATCCTCCAGGCTCAGGTGCACCAGTGCCAGTAAAAGCTAATTTCGATGCAGAAGGTTCCCTTTACATTTGTCATTACTATTCATGCCACCATCAGGCTAAACACAGCAAGTTAACCCTTTGGAGGAGGGACCGCAGTGGATGTTTTAAGGAGGAGAAATAACACAGGTTTCCTCCTGGAAGAGTGCTTCCTGCGGTGGTTCAGCCCTGGAGATGTTTGAGATGGAGCTGGCGCAGGTTTTCTCCTGCCCAACCACACTCAGCTCTGAGATGGGGCAGAAGGGCAGCACGCCAGGGGCAGGGTGGGGATGATAGGGACGTGCCACCAGGAGACCCTCCAAGTGCTCCTGGTGGCAGGACCTGACCATCAACAAGCACGTTACCCCACCAGCATCCTTTGCCACAAGCAGCGATCCTCACACACAGCTCTGAGTTACCTGTCCCCCGGGCACAGGTCTGCTCCTGGCAGGTGGTATCACGAGTACCTGTGCCATGGAGGGTCCCTCAGTCCTCGCATGGGGACCCTGCCAGCCCATCCCAGGGTCAGCACTTCCCTCCCCAGGCCCTGCACTGCTGCACCAGCTGACATTCTCTCCTCCCCTGTACAGTTCTCCAAGGAGAAATACATCCTTGACTCGTCACCGGAGAAGCTTCACAAGGAACTGGAAGAGGAGCTGAAGCTAAGCAGCACTGACCTGCGCAGCCATGCTTGGTACCACGGCCGCATCCCCCGGGAGGTGAGGAGGGGAAGGTGGGTGGCTCTGGGCACCCTTTGCTTGGTCTGCTCGGGGAGAGCACCCCGAGGCCACACAGAACCACCAGCCTGTCCTCCTGGGAAGCCTCTGGGCAAGGGCTTCATTAGCTCTGAGCTGCCTGGTTTTGCCATGGGAAACGCCCTCCTGCAGCTCAGAGCCAGGGGCAAGGGAAACAAGCCAATGCCCCAAATAACACCCCAGCAGAGCATCCACCTATGCCCCCTGCTCCATCCAGCGTGGCTGTGCCTGAGCCACCGCCCTGTCCTGTCCCCTGCCAGGTGTCGGAGAGCCTCGTGCAGAGGAACGGCGACTTCCTCATCCGTGACTCGCTCACCAGCCTGGGTGACTACGTGCTGACATGCCGCTGGCGCAATGAGCCCCTCCACTTCAAGATCAACAAGGTGACAGTCAAGTCCAGCGAGGGCCATACCCGCGTCCAGTACCTCTTTGAGCAGGAGAGCTTTGACAATGTGCCCGCCCTCGTCCGCTTCTACGTGGGCAACCGCAAGGCCATCTCCGAGCAGAGCGGAGCCATTGTCTACTGCCCCATCAACCGCACCTTCCCCCTGCGCTACCTGGAAGCCAGCTACGGGCTGGCCAACGGCAAGCATGGGGGACCCCACAGCCCCACCACCCAGAAAGGGGGGCACATCAAGAGGAGGAGCATCACCATGACAGACGGCCTGACGGCAGACAAGATCACCAGGGCTGAGGGGTGCCCGACCAGGTGAGCAGTGTCATCCCGGCTCAGCCGGGCAGAGGGCCAGCCCCTGGGAAAGAGGCAGGGCCACGCTTGGTCCCTGCTCCCTGGGTGTAGGGCAGGGGTTTGGGGATGGAAACTGTCCCCGCTCAGGTGCAGGGAGAGACCAGCAAAGGTATGGGGGGAGGAACTGGTACCCAGCTGAAACTGGGGTTTTCTCCCAGGCTGGCTGCCAACCACGCCGAGCTACCGCAGCAGACACCCGGTGAGCAGACATGACTTTAGCATTGTAGGCCAGAAGCCAGAGTGTTTTACAATCACCCAGTCCAGGATTACCAGCGTGTCAGGGCTTGTCAGATCCAGGGAGCCAAGCTTTTCCAGGCAGATGCAAGGGGAGAGCCAGTCCCAGCCAACAAGAGGGCATTTGTTGATTTGTTTTTGAAGGGCCCTTTTAATTTTAGAGCCCTTTCTGTTCAGCTGGAGCATGTGCAAAGAGTTACCAAGCAGAGCTGAAAGCCTGAAGGGCAGAAGGAGACCGATAGAGCTGTGCTGATGGGGGGTCTGCACAGTCCCCAGATCACAGCCTCCACATGGCTGATCTGCTCACATTAACCTTGGAGCAGTTGGGCTTCTCTGGAGGTGGAGAAGGTTTCCTTTGCACAGCTTGCTTTTGGCAGCCCCGGGCTGCCCAGAACCTGGCAGAGCCACACAGACATCCTCACACGCAGCAGCCAAGGGGGGACCCATCTACTCCTGCCTCCCCAGCGGGACACAGCCTGTCATTGAACCAAGCTGCTTCCTCACCAACCCGACCTTCTCAGACCAAGGGCAGGATAAGAATGTGCCAGCAGAAAACAGGCAACCAACTGTTATGGCAGGGAAAATGAAAACACTCAGAATTCCAGGAGAGCGTATGTATTTCCAGAAGAAGAGCCGAGATCCATCAGTCTTTCCTCACCACTCCCATTTTCCCCAAAACCCCTTATCACCGCTGCTGCTCTCCTACCCTCCTCCCACCACAGAGGCACAGTGCTCAAGACTGAATGCACCACGGCAGCCCAGCCCTCACCCGTGGCAGGGAGGGCAGCAAATTACCTGCTACACCTCCCTGCAATCCTCCCCACGCTCAGCCCACCCCAGACACAGCATCTCTTGCGACACCATTGACTCGGGGTGTTTGCATCAAGCCACAACTGCTGCCCCACCAGCCCAAGACCTTCTTGCTTGCTGCGCAGCTCCTTGAGCACATGCACTGCAGCTCACTGACCCAAGCACCTCACCACCTCCATCAGGCACCTGCTGGGCTCAGAGTCCAGCTTCCAGGCACTTTCCACCTATCCTAAGCTTTGGGCTAGCACAACAGCTAATCTAGCCATCCCGACACAGCTCTCAGGTGGAAATAGAGTAACACATCCAGCATCAAGATACCACCTTGCAGCACAACCCTAGAAAACTAGCCCCCATTACTTTTTTGTCAGACCCACTTCCCCACAGCACCCCAGAAAGCATACCTTGGCAACAGGACGCCCCTCTCCTCTGTTCCCCAGGCCCAAACTCCCCAGAGGCAGGGCTGTCTCTGCCTTACATAGGTACTGACCCTTTCTGCTCCCAGCTGCCTGCAGGGACTGCCCACTCGTTGCTCCAGCTGAGCTCGTTATGGGTTCAGCTCATTACGGGTAGTTGTGGAAGGAGGTGATGACCCAAGGGGAGGTGATGGGGCAGCAAACCCTCATCCCAGCCCCCTCTGCCCTTGCCCGGGCCCTGTTTGCAGGGACTAACCTGTCCCATCTGCCCCCTCCCCAGTGTGTCCCTGCCCCACCACAGAGACATCATTCGGAACTGTGCTGTCAGCGTGGACCAGATCCAAGACCTGCACTCCCCGATGTCCCCCATCTCCGAGAACCCAGCGTCACCCGCCTACAGCACGGGTAGGCATCGCCCCTCCATCCCACTGGGGATGGTGGGGACATGGGTCAGGCTGGGCTTGGCACGGGTGTGATGCAGGGACCTGGGGAGGGGGACGGAGCTGGCTGTAAAGACAACCCCTGCGTTGCTCCCTGCTAGTGAAACTCCATCTGGCTCTTTGCACAGTGAAGAAAACTGTCCCGATGGAGGGCTCGAGCTGAGGATGGGACCTCAGCCAGTCCTCAGCCGTGTCGTCATGCAGCTATCCTGGGACCAGCTGAGTCCATTCGGGCAGCAGGGCTTTCCCTGAGCTCCGTGTCCCCAGGCTGCTGCATCCATGGTCCCTATGCATATGTGTATCTCCAGACTCTGATAACAGTGTCTCTCTTGCTCCCTACAGTTACACGGCTAAAGCCACATGCCTGCCAAGCGGCCGGGATTGCCCCGGCCTCTCCGGTCATAAGAAGGTCCAGTGAGCCCCAGCTGTGCCCGGGGAACAACAGCAAACCCCTGCCAGACCCTGCCCACAGCACCCACTCGACTCCCTGCCATGGATACACCCGCGCCTCCCCCTCTCCTTCCGTGAACAGCTACAGTGACCCGGACACAGGGCATTACTGCCAGCTCCACCCCACCTCGCCCATCAGCAGAGACCGGCCAGCTCATGACACCAAGCAGCTGCCAACAAAGAGCTACGTGGAGAGGCTAAAGGTGGAGGAAGGACAGAGAGGGACTGTGGAGAACAGCTCTGGGGAAGCAGAGGCAGGGCAGAGGCTGAAAGGAGAGATGGACTTCATGGCCTTTGTGCCCCCCACCATGGAGACAACCTCTTCCTTCAACCCCGCGGCCTTCCAGTCCCTGCTCATACCCCTGGAGAACAAACCCCTGGAGATGGCCGTGCTCAAGAAGGTCAAAGAGCTGCTGGCAGAGGTGGACGTGAAGACGCTGGCCAAACACATCACCAAAGTGGACTGCCTGGTACGGCCGGGGCCGGGTGGGAGGGATGGGCACCGCTGCCCTCCGATCGTGCTGGGTTGGCAGGGGATCAGAGCGCCCTCAAGCATTGGGGCACTCCCGAGCATTGGAGCATCCCTGCTGGGCTGTGCCACACTGCATCAGCCAGGGCAGGCAGAGGCTGGGTTGAGGCAAGAGGCTGCCCGAGGACGCCTCAGCCTCTCCTCAATTAACAAAGGTCTAATTAACAAGGTCTAATCAGCTCTCACCTTTCTTGCCAGGTCGCCCGGATATTGGGTGTGACGGTGGAGATGCAGCGGCTCATGGGGGTGAGCTCTGGCATGGAGCTGCTCACCCTGCCCCACGGCCACCAGCTCCGCCTCGACCTGCTGGAACGGTACGGCACGCCATGGTGGAGGCGAGCCCACCAGGCTCCCCTGCGTGGCACAGCCCGGCTCCTCTGGGGTGTCCCGAGCTTGGCACAGGGTGGGGGTCCACTGCACCTCACGGGATGGAGGAGCCCCAGCCTAGCCCCGGGAGCATCCCCAGCTCCCCTGCGCTGACCCCGCTCTGCGTCTCGCCCCACGGCAGGTTTCACACCATGTCCATCATGATCGCTGTGGACATCCTGGGCTGCACGGGCAGCACGGAGGAGCGGGCGGCCCTGCTGCACAAAACCATCCAGCTGGCCGCCGAGCTGAAGAGCACCATGGGGAACATGTTCAGTTTTGCAGCTGTGATGAATGCCCTGGAAATGACACAGGTACAGGGACACTCCCTTCGTCCTCGTGGCCTGGGCTCAGCCCCCTTACCCAAAACACATCCCTCTCCTGATGTCCTGCAGGCTTCGACACACGTTGGGGTGGGAGAAGGGGGAAAATGCCCAGGGAGAGGTGTGGGGCCACATCCTCTGGGGTGTAAGCAGGGAAAGGGAAGAGTTGTCCCCTCCGCAGAGCAGACAGCTCAGTCCCGCCAGGATCCGATTGTTTTTTGGTGGTTGGGCTTTTTGTTTTGTGCTGGGCTGTGTTCCTGGGAGGAAATGAATCTGCCCTCCGGTACAATACAAATCAGTCTCAAGGCTGTGGCAACAGCGTCTCCGGGCCACACTGCTCCCTTTGGAAGATGAAAGGAGATTAAAATTCAATTTTAAATCGAGCCCAGCTGGGAAGTCTTGCTTCCTGCCTGCACAAAGGAGGTGGAACGGCTGCCCCCTCCCTGTGTCTCATCTTCAAGGCCGCTGCAATGCGGGGAAGCTGCTGTCCTGGGGCACGGGGAGGGGGGAGAAATCCCGAACCCAGCCTTGGTGCCAGGGATGTGCAGTGTCTGGCCATGAGCGCTAGTGGAGGAGGCTGTTTTGGGGAGCAGCAGGCACTGCTGTGTGCAAGGCTGGAGGCCATGTCTCCGGGGCCAGCCTGTGCACCCCTGGGAGCACCCTGCGAGCCCAGACCTCAGTGCCCAGGGGCTGCGCTGCCCCCAGCACCCTGCATCTGCCCCATCTACTTTCAGATTGCCCGGCTGGAGCAGACCTGGATGGTGCTGCGGCAGCGGCACACGGAGGGTGCGATCCTCTACGAGAAGAAGCTCAAGCCATTCCTGAAGAACCTGAATGAAGGGAAAGGTAACAGGAGCAACTCCCCTTCTCTTGCCTGCCTGCTCCTTCCTGCTTCATCTGGGCACAGCCTCACTGGAGGGGGACACATTTGAGAGCTCTGACCCTCTCCCAGCCAGTGCCAGATGCTTCCCCTCTAGCTGCTGAACTGCCCCAGCACCCAGCAGGGCCTGTTTGGCCTCGGCTGCCCCTTCCTTCCCAAGGAAGCATTTCATAACTAAATAAAACCAGCGGCTGGGCACAAACACAACTCAGCCGAGCTGAACCCTCGCACTCACTTGGCGGTGCATGCCATGCCAAGGAGACAGGGCAGCCAGTCGGGGAAGATGAAAAGCCACGTCTCTCCAACACCCAGCGCTCTGGGCTCTGCAAACCTGCTCCCCATCACAGTCCCGGGAAACGTGGACACAGCCCGAGCAGGGACAGCAGCGTTTCCCTCCCAGCACAACCAGAAAGCCCGGCTGGGAGGAGCTGGTGTTGAACCAGGCGATGGCCCCAGGCACAGCAATCACAGAGCCGCAGCTGCTGCTGTGCTACAGCTGAGCCTTAAAGCCTCTCCCGGGAGCGCAGTGGCAGCCTGGCTTCGTGGGGCTGTGTGGCCACACGAGCGCTCCACGGGGCTGGGGCAGATGGGGAGGGGGACGCAGGGGCACGGGGCTACGCGGGGTCCTCAGGATGCCTCTCTCCGCAGAAGGGCCACCGCTGACCAACACCACCTTTCCCCACATCATGCCCCTTGTGACTCTCCTGGAGCGGGATGAGGCTCTCACGGACAGCCCTGAGCCCTGGGAGACCACCGACAACGGTGTGGAGGTGGTCATGGCCCACCTGGAGGCGGCACGGATGGTGGCCCACCACGGTGGGCTCTACCACACCAACGCCGAGGTGAAGCTGCAGGGTAAGCGATGGGGACGGCAGAGCTCCTTTCCCTCTGCCTCATTCCCAGTGTGCAGTTCCAGCCTGGCACCAGATGGAGCATCCCATGGGTGCAGGGTCACCATCCCATCCTGGGGAACTGACTCTCCCTCTCTGCAGGTTTCCAGGGCAGAGCAGAGCTGCTGGAGGTCTTCAGCACCGAGTTCCAGCTGCGGCTGCTCTGGGGCAGCCGTGGGGCCGAGAGCAGCCAGGCCGAGCGCTACGAGAAGTTTGACAAGGTCCTCACTGCCCTGTCCCACAAGCTGGAGCCGGCGGTGCGCTTCAGCGAGCTGTAACCCCCCCCGGGCACTGGAAGACCCCCCCAGCTCCCAGCCTGCCCCCCCGGTGGCTGTGGGGCAAGGGATGGGGCCAGGCACCCAGCACCAGGAGGAGGAGAGATGGCCCAGAAAGGCGCTGGGGCACAGATCAGCAATTTCGAGACAAAGAGGAGGAAAAGCAGCCACCTCCCATCTACCATCCACCTCCTTGGGATGCGACAGGCCAGGGGGACCACACCGCTGCCCCGAGGGACAGAGACAGTGTCTGGGCAGGCCAGCGACGGTGTCCACCATCCAGCCCTGTCGAGGTTCATGACTACACGGTGCCCCTCACCTTGCCCTTCAGTTTCATTTCTTTTCCATCTCCGTCTTGCCTACGGCTGTGGGATCCCACTTGTAAATACATTTTCACGACCATTTCTCGATGTACAGCCTTGTGAAGGACAGTTCTTGTTGTAAATAATTAGGCTCATTCGTTTCATCTTGTAAATATGTGTACATATCTCATGGATTTGGTTCTTACATACAATAAACTTTTATGCTGTTCCTCAAGGGGATCGCCTCTCCCCTGGGTGTCATTTAACCCGAGGCCCTGGCCCACCCGGGAGAGCAGAGCCCAGGGAAGGGCTGGTGAGGGGGACCACCATGCTGAACCCAGCCCTGCCTGGCCCCCAGACCTCCTTCGCTGGAAGGGCTGCGTGGTTGCCCGGACCCCCACCCCTCTGCTGGGGGGAAAGGCAGGGCTGGCTTCAGTCGCGCCCCAGCCCCGCTGCAGGACCGGCCCACGAGGGGCGCAGAGCCTGTGCCCACGGCGGGAGGCGGGGCGATATGGGCCCGGCCCCGCCCCTCGCCCTCTGACCACGCCCTTTCCCGTAGCCCTGGCCCTGGCCCCACCTCCCCTCGCCCCGCCCCCGCGGGGCACGNCCGACCTGCGCGGTCAGCGGGGGCGGCGGGCCGGGGCGGGGGGCGCGGGCAGGGAGCGCCCCTGAGGCGCGGGGTGCCAAGGGGCGGCGGGCCCTGAGGCGCGGGGGTCCGGTGAGCCTCTGAGGACGGGGACTCCGAGGCCAGGGAGGCGGCAGGCAAGGGGGTCCCGGCAGCCAGGGTGTCTCCAGGAGACCCTCCCCGGGGGCCGTCCCCGGAGCGGGGCGCAGAGGGGGCTCTCGGCCTCCCCACGCCGCGGAGGGGCACGGCCGGGTGGCAGGGCCATTCTGCGGCCTGGGCTGGCTGACAGGGCCCGAGGAAGCAGCCCTCAGAGACGAGACAGCCACAGTGCGGGACAAGCGCTATTTCAACCTGCATTTTCTGAGTCTTGATTTGACTTTGCTTCAGGTCTGGAGTGCGACTTGGCCATGAATCTGGTGGGGCAGCCCCTGGTGAGGCAGCAGGTGATGAAGGGAGTGAGGGAGTTCCTGGAGAACCAGAATCCGATGAAACCCCTCGTGATGTCCTTCCATGGCTCAACTGGAACAGGCAAAACCTATGTGAGCTCGATGCTCATGCGCTACCTCTTCCAGGGTGGGCTCCAGAGCCCCTACGTCCACCAGTTCTCTCCGATAGTGCACTTCCCCCATGCTGAGCAGATAGAGCAGTACAAGGTAAGGGACGCCTCTCAGCACAGTACTACTTGATTGGGGTTTTTTTTTGGTTACGTCTGTCTTGATCCTCAGTACATGCACATTCAGGCTGTTTCCTGAAGTGCAGTAGGAATAAAAGCTCTTTGTTTTACCCTCTCAGACAGACATGGCTGAGTGAGTGGCTCCACACACTGGCTGAAGGATCCACTAGTAACTGATATACTCTGGCACTCAGTTATCACTTTCGTCTTCCCCACAGCAGTCCTTGCCGTGATCATGTTCTCATTCCTTAAATATTTACACAGCCCTTTGAATGCACAAACAAAAGTGCTTTGCTTAGATTAAAGCCACTAAAATTCTCCCATTGCTTTCCAAACAGCTTGATGGCTGTGAAAACCTGCCTATCGCTAGACTTGTAATCCCCTCCTCACAGAGCGAGCAGCTCCTGAACAGCAGCTCTAGACTGTTAACTGTGCCACTCTGTCTCTTAAAGCTGAGAAAGGGAAGGAGCCAAAATGTGAAGGTTAGCTGCCAAACCTTCAGCAGAGTGGGGAATCAGTGCACCTGGACATTTGTTTTCTGGGTGTTTGGAGAAGTTCTTTGTTGTAGTGTGTCCTTAGAAGAAACACTCTCAGGAAGGTAAAACCCATACCAGCTGAAGTGCTTCAATTAAGAGTTATACATGCCCCCAGGCGATGTGAGTGGTTTTGTGCGGTTTGGCATCTACACTGAAGTAACTTCAGCCCTGGTAAAGAGCCAGAGCTCTTCTGGGTCAGCGCAGGCACATGTTTTTGCACTAGGACAGGAGCTGGCTAAAAGCACTCGGTAGCCGGGAACTGTGTAGATACGCAGTGAAAGAGTAGAACGGGGGGAACCATAGGAGTCTGAATCCCCAGCTTTAGTTTACTGCCTTCTTCTTTAAATCCGTAATAAAAGATCTACAGTGGGCTAATGAAGCCGGTAACAGCCACTGTGCAAAACCCAGAATAAAGGAGGCCTTCCCACTGCTGGCTGTTCCTGCTCCGAGTAGGTGGTGCTGTGCAGGGACAAGCTGCTTTCAGCACCTTCAATTCCGCTTGAGCTCAGGCCTCAGCTTTTGCTCTGGGGCAGCTCAAGCCTCCCTCGCCGCCCTCAGTGTCTCGCCGTCTTACGGCTTGGTGGGTATTTTTCCTAGGAAAGCCTGAAGCGCTGGATCCAAGGAAACTTGACAAACTGTGGACGGTCAGCCTTTCTCTTTGATGAGATGGACAAGATGCACCCAGGCCTGATTGACGTGATCATACCATTCCTGGGACCCTCGTGGGTTGTGTATGGGACCAACTACCGCAAAGCGATCTTCATCTTCATAAGGTAAGAGAGGCATCACGGGGCCTTCCAGCGCACTGCTTCTCATTTGGGCAGAGGTCATACCTACTCCAGAGCACACACTTGTTTTGCTTTTCCTTCTCCAAGCCTTGAACCTCTACAGATACCAAGAGGCACTATTTCATTGTGCATAGACAGACCTGGAGAGTCTGAAAAAAGCTCTCCTGTCCCTGTTATTTGGCTGCCTTTACAGGAGTCATTTTAAACCAGGCAGCTGGGAGATCCTGGCTTGCACTCGTGCAGGCTGGAGGGTGCCAGATGCCACCTCTGTCCTGCAACACCATTTTCTCAGATACACGCCGAATAAGCATCTCATTCTTGTGCAGCAATGCAGGAGGGGAGCAGATCAACGAAATGACACTGGATCTCTGGCGTGCCCGCAAGGACCGGGAGGAGATCAGCCTGCAGGACCTGGAGCTGGCCATCTCCAAAGCCGTGTTTGAAAACCCTCAGAGTGAGTCCGTGGAGCAGAGCCCTTCCTGCAGGGTCAGAGCCCGGCAGAGGGAGCCAGGCCCATTCCAGGCAGCCACCAACACCACCTGCCACCTCCCAGGCAGCCAGAAAGGGACGAGGGAGTTTTGAGGGAAAAGAACTGCTGTCCCCTCGAGGTTTCCTGGCGAAGGGAAGGAATAGCCCAACCTTCCAAGCCAGCAGACCTGTTGCCACGTTTAGCAAAGTTCTTTGGAGACAACGTGTATTTGCAGTTGGGGTATGGCAAACAGCACAGCATGCTCACTGGAAAGGCACCGAGATGTACCGATCCCCACTGCCTGCTTGGTTCTCGTTGCTTCGCCCTTGTCACAGGGAGCAGAGCTTAAATTCTGACTAGGCAAGCTAAATCCCCCCATTCCTGGAGAACAAGTCTATTGGGGGGGAAGGGAGGTGACAACTGATGGGTTCAACTCTCTCCTTGTACAAAACTGGAGTAGATCCGTCTTCAGCCAAGTATTTTGGCTTCGCACAAAGCAGCTCTTTGAATTCCAGGGACTGCAGAGACTTTCTGAAGGTAAAACCTGTCCCTTCCTTTACTTTTGCAGGTGGATTCTGGAAATCTGGGATCATTAATGAACATCTCATTGATTTTGTTGTGCCCTTCCTCCCACTGAAGCACCATCACGTAAAACAGTGCATTATCAGTGAACTTGTCCAGCAAGGCCTTGAAATACGTCCGTGTGTTGTCCAGGAGGTGGCTGACAGCATCCCCTACTTCCCAGAAGAAGAGAAAATATTCTCATCAACAGGCTGCAAAACAGTAGCCTCTCGGATCAGTTTTTTCTTCTAGTCACTGGCAAAGGCCTTGCTCAGATCCATAGGGGATGTATATGGAGCTGTAAAGCGACAGAGCCCAGGGCTGGTGAGATGAGCAGTGGGAGCTGCGTGTTCCCTCTCAGCAGCGCAAGTGCTCTCCTGCTGAACTCGTCTCTCCAGCCCCAAGGAGGCCGCTGCAGGATGCGGCTGCGGGACCAAGTGCAAGTGATGTGATTTAAAGCACTTTACTGATTTACCCCAGGTGAGGGTGGATATGACCAGCCCGGCGTGCCACCCAAGGCATCTGTGACAACAAGGGGAAGATGTTAAGAGGGCCTGCAGTGTCAGGGAGGTTTCTCACCCTGTCAGCAGCACCCACCTGCAGCTCTCCCCTCTCCTAGCAGCTATTGATATCCAACACATCAAGATTCTGAGCCCACAGAAGAATATTTTTTTCCTACAGGATTTTAACAGGTTTTTAAAAACCTTTTTAAGCGTGGCTGTGCCCGAGCTCTTCGGTACAACGTGACAGTGCTGGTGCTGACTCCTGCAGCGCTGGCCTGTGAACACCTTCAATGTTGCAGCAAAGTTTTCTTTTCAAGGAAGTTTTAGAGCCAACTTCTTTACAGCTTCCTTTCACTGTGAATAGGTGCTGATAGGGACCAGCGTCACCATCAACAAGCGGGGGGGGCAATGTGGGAGATGGCAACACCTCATCTGCCAAGAGCCAGATTCTTCCTACCACCCCCCTTGTCCATCTTTCCCCTAAGGTCCAAAGGATTTCCCTGCAGAAAACCAGAAAACAACAACAAAAAAAGACTTCTTGCTTGTTTTACCAGCTACAAAAAATTCCAGTCCTACCTCCAGGGGAGCCCATGGTGCCACTAACAGTTTTCAAAATTCCTTTTATTCAGTGCTGATTTCTACAGCAGGCTGAGAGTTGGTGCTATGAGCTGTTGAGCCTCTTGTACATCATTCTGCTGGTCAGACCTTGCAGGTTTTGGCTGGGCCAGCGTCCATTCAGCTTCTGGGGAGTGTCACAACAGAGGCGACCTGGGAACAACTTAGAGAAGATTAGTGCTCCATGCTGCCAAGCATGGGGTGCACAGCCTTTGCCCTGGTTTTAATTTCCTCTGTGCAGTCTTATGGGAGAACACGTCAGAGGAACCAGAATCATTCACTCTCTAGGAACAAACTGCCTGAGGGATGGGTGTAGGGATGCTTCCCAAAGCTCCCGATGCTCCGCTTGGGCCCTGTGCTGAAATAAGCTGCCAGCGCTTGGGACCATTCCAGCTCCAGGGCTGGAGCTTTGGGAACACCACCCAAATGCTGCCCAGGAGCTGGCCCACAGACATACTGAAAAATTCTGCCGCTTCCAAAAATGTTATGCATTTCTAATTTTAGAATAAATCTTTTATGAAATAAATGTTTGGGGGACAGTCTTTTACTTGGATTCCTCACTGCAGCTAGTGCAGAAGGACTTGGAAACTTTGCAGTTGCATGGGAACGACTGCCTGATGTGATGGGACTTTGGGGATTTAGCGGCACAGAGCTGATGCTCTCCAATTAGGTAACTGGAAACAAGACAGCAGCCTTTCCTTGAGGAGGCGAAACAGCAGTAGCTGGGCCAGACGTCCTCCACAGAGGAGCCAGTGTAGGTCCAGGAAGACCTACACTGAGGTCTCTCTGCCCCAGTGGCACTTTTCCCCACTGCAGAGTCCCGAGGCCATGTTCACAGGGCTAGTGCCAGCGCAGCAGCTGGTGGGAGCCACGTCACCTCCTTCCCAGGGAGAGTCACTTTGCAAAGCCTGCCTGCTGGCCCTGCGTGGGGAGCTGAGGACCGGGCGCAGTGGCAGACCAGCCATTTCTGCAGCAGCTATTGCTGCTGCTCCAAGCGCTGGCTGGGTGCGAGATCCAAGCCTGCAGCTCCTGCTGCCGCACCCTGGGCTTGCTCACCCGAGTCACTGTCCCTGGGACAGCTCCCACTCCCGTGTGCAGCCCTGCGCCCTCAGGCACCGCTTCCTTCCGGTCATCCTCTAGTGCCATCAGCAGCCTGGGGATAAGTGCCAGTGCAAAGGCAATGCTACAGGCCTGCAGCAGCCCCCACAAAGCGATCCTTTATCTGGGAGGGCTGAGGAGGAGTGAGACACCTGCTTGGAAGAAGGTTCCCAGGCCAAGTGTAGACATCCAGCAACCCATCATCACCTTTTAGGCAGGCCGCACCAGCCCACCCACTTGCCTCACCACCAAGTCCTGCCATCCGTGCTCGTGCAGTGCCGCTGCAACCCGTCTCTGCACAACACGGTCCCCCAGGCTCAGCTCCAGCGCCTGCTGGTAATCCACTAGCGTGTAGGCCAGCTCCCCAGGCGAAGGAAGTCTGCAGCGAGTCGGCATTGGCGTCTTGGTTAAATGAGAGCGGCTGGGGGCTGGCTGTCACCCCCGGGCTTTGTCTGGAGCTCTCTGTGCCAGTGGGAAACATGCACGGCACGTGTCCAGCCCACCCCAGCCACAGAGATTCCAGCATCATTAGCCAAAGGCTCTGAGCTCCACCGGGCAGGAGACATAGCCCAGTCTGGAAGAGCAGCCATTCCCAGCCATGCCCCCAGGACAGGCCATGCGGGGAGGGAGCCAAACCACTAGTGGTAAATCCTGGCTCCTGGTACCTCTCCCTGCTGCTGAAACAGTCCAGGCAGGCACAGCTGTGATCCGGGGTCAGGACCAAGGGAGAACCCAGGGACCCTACTGCCCATTTCAGTCACTGCTCCCTAACGCGGGACCCCAGCAGAGGGCCTTCCCCTGCCCATGCTCAATCCCCAAGTGCAGATGCTGCTGTCTGACACCCCAGCCCTCACCCCAGGGACCTCGCTGTGATCCCCAGCCTGGCTGCTTGCCTCCTCTGTTGACATAGAGCCCCTTCTCCCTCCTCTTGTCCCGCAGAGCCTCACCAAGGAGCATCACAGCCTCATCAAATTGGCCCAGGGTGTAGCACTGCACGGTGCAGTCATTGCAGGTGAGCACCACCTGCTGCCACCGAGCCTCCTGGGCCTCTGGGCCCCCCAGCTCCCTCGCCCTGGCTAAGTCCTCACAGGCTGCACTGAAGTCCTTGAGCCATCGGAGGAGGGTCCCCCTGTGACACTGGGACAGACAGAAGAGCTCGGAGGCCGATGGAGCTGACCAGCTGCGAGGGTGAAGAATTCAGCAGCTGAGGGGTCACTCTCGATGGCAAAGCTGATCTTCAGCAGGGCCCCGCATAGTTGGGGCCAGGCCAACTGGAAGTCACAGAGCTGGAGGAAGGCTCATGCCTGCACCACAGACAATGCTCAGCCCACACTGGTCCAGCTCAGCCCTGCTCAAACTACCCAGGATCAGCCTGGCGAGAGGTTAACAGCAACCTGAAGCCAGATGCCAGTGTGAGAACCAGCCTTAACGATGCTGCCTCCCTTCCCCAGCTCCCAGCCTGGTGTATCCCTTGCCCTCTGTGGATCCAGGTTGATGGCTTTCGAATAGCAGGTCATGGCTTCCTCCCACTGGCCACAGGAGAAGTCCATCCCTTTCTGCCAGCTGTGGAGAAGGAAAAGAGCCATCAGCAAAGCCCAGTGATGTGCTGTTGGACCCCCAGTCCAGACTGTCACACAGCCTTGGAAGAAAGCTCTGGTCCGCGGGCAGGGCCAAGAGCCAGCCAGGGCTGGATGGGGGCTGGGGAAAGGTGAGGGATCATATATCCCCTCCATCCAGCCATACCCCAAGGGTCGCTGCTAAGAATGGTGTGAGTGGGAACGTTAACAGGCGCAAACACATAAAACATGGGGCACGGCCCCGGGCACTTAGTGCTCCTGCACCCTGCCCTGCACGACTGCAAGCAGGGACCCTGCTCCCCTCGGGGGCCCGACGCTGCGCAGACACTGGCTGGGCCCGAAGACCCCCCGCAGGGAGCTCTCCCAGCCTTCCCCCAGCTGCTCCGCCGGTACCGCCGCGGCAAACAGCCCCCGGCCTCCACCCGCCTCCCGCCTGAGGGACCGTTCCCAGGCCGCGGCTCCCAGTAACCTCACAGCTCGCCCTGGCTGCGCTCCCCCGTCCCCGCTGGGCTAGCCCTCAGGCGGGGGGGGCCCGGCCAGCGGAGCTCTAGGGCTTTACCGCCGCGGCGGCCACGGCTCCTGCGTGGGCGGAGCGCGGCCCGCCCCATGCCACCGCCCCACGCCACCGCCCTGCCGCCCGCAAGCAAGATGGCGGCGCTGCCCGTAAACAAGATGGCGGCGAGGCGGGGCAGTGCCGGGCCATTGGCGGCGCGCGGGCGTAACGTCACCGGGGAAGGGAGGACGCGGCGCGATGCTGGCGGCGGAGCTGGTGGGGCGCGCGAGACCGCTCGTCAGCCGGGCGGGGCCGNGAGCGGGACTGAGGGGACCCAGCCTGCTGGGGGGAGCGGGGCTGAGGGGATGGAGGCTGAGGGGGATCGGGTCTGTGAGGAGCGCGTCTGAGGGGTGCTGGGAGGGATCAGGCCCGTGGAAGGGCCAGGGGCCTCATGGCGGCCCGGCAGAGCCCTGTTGACACCCGGCGGGCAGGTGGCCGGCCTGGGCAACTACGGGCTGCGGGGGACACGGCACAGCGTGGGCATGGAGGTGCTGGACCGGCTGGCCCGGCAGCTGGCAGTGGCCGAGGGCTGGCGAGCAGACAGGCGGTGCTGCGCCGACGTGGCCCTGGCCACGGCCCGCGGCCTGGAGCTGTTGCTGCTCAAGCCGCGGAGGCTCATGAACCTCAACGGGCTCAGCGTCGCCAGTGCCGGTGAGCAGCTTGGTCACCCCCAAAGCCTCCTGTGCCACCAGGCACTGTGGCGGCCCTGCTGTCCCTGTGACGGCCATGCTGTCCCCCTGCCCAGCTCTGCAGGGTCAGGGCCTGATGAGTCTGTCTCCCCCTCATTTCTTGGGTTATATTTCTGTTTCCAAAGCTGAGATCTACAACCTCTGCCCAGAAGACATTTACCTGGTTCATGATGACCTGGACAAGGCCCTGGGCAAGGTGGCGATCAAGCTGGGAGGCAGCGCAAGGTATGGGGTGGCCCCCACTCTCTGGTTGTGTGAGCTGGTTTGAGGCCTTGCCATGCCCTTACAGGCATATGGGCCGTTCCTGGCCCCGTCCCACCGGCCTGGCAGTGTTTTCAGCCCCAGCGTTAGCCCTGGGCCCGATCCCAGTGGCAGAAGTAACAGCCGGCTGTTTGGGCAGCCTGCCGGTTCCTACCCTGGCAGTAAGAGCAAGGAGCCTCCTGGAAGCAGCTGTGGGCTGGATCCAGCCCATTGGCTGCACCACATGGGCTTTTTATAGCACTCTGCCTCCACTCTGCCTGCCCCAGCGCCAGCTCCTGGGTCAGCCTTGAGACATTTAACCTAGGAAGTCTTCCACTGTGGGCCAGGGCAGGGATGGTACTGGGCCACAGCGCTTGGTCAGACATGCACCAGCTGCAGCAAGAGCTGAGATGTGCAGAACGTGCTGTCCCAGCCCTGCTTCCCCTCGCCCTCCCCAGCCAGCTGCTCTCAGCCCCAGGGGCTGGATGTTCCTGCAGAGCCAGGGCATGGGGGCTGCAGCCCCTGGCTGGGACCACATCCCCGAGTCCCTGCAGCAAGAGACCCCAAGACTGTACCATGGGGGGGACGGGTCTCTTACAGACTAACAGTGGGTTTTCTCCTTCTCTCCCAAGGGGACACAACGGGGTCCGATCCTGCATCAGCGCTCTACACTCCAACGTGAGTGGGCCTCAATCCTCAAAGAGGATCAATCCTGCCCCCACCTCAATGAATGGCTTGTCGTCCCCCCCACTCCCATTCTTCAGACTCCCCTCAGAGAAGCCCCTGCTCCCTTTCCCCCCTTTTCTCCTTCCCTCTGCTTCCCCGAGGGCTGATGTCGGTTTGGCCGCCATGGAGGACATGGAAACAATTAGCTCAAGCAGCTCTGCCAGGCCTGGCAGGAGCCCGGGTTCTCAGCACAGCCCAGCAAAAGCCTCTTCCAAAATCATGTTTCTTGGAGCAAGCACTCAAAACCACCTGGAAAACATGAGGAGCTGCTCCCTCACCACCCAGCCCCACTCGCAGCACTATCCCCTTGCCCCAGGCTCTGTCTCAGCTGGGCCCCCGAGGTGAAGCTCCTCCAGCTCTCCTTCCTCCCCAGGAGATGACCCGAGTCAGGGTCGGCATCGGGCGGCCAGAGGGTGACGTGACAGTGTCCAGCTATGTCCTGGCTCCGTTCAGCGCTGAGGAGCGGGAGAGGGTAGAGCAGGTCCTGGCCCAGGCAGCGACCTGCCTGCTGGAGCACATCCTATGGAGGAGAGCGCCTGCAGGGGAGCTGGGGGACAGGGGCTGATGCGGACCCCCGAGGACCTGCATGGCCAATGGACAGAGCGCTGCAGACTCTCCAGGGTGACCGTGGTGCGGAGCAGAGCTGGCCCTGCCGGGCAGCCTGGCCTGGCACTGGGGCAGCCCCAGTCCGTCCCCACACAGATACAGGCAGCCCGTGTCCCACTCAAACCCCTGACGTGGCTTTGTACAGCAGTTTGGTGCAGAAATTAAATAAACCCTCACCCCTGCTCCTGCCCCTCTCCCCTGTGTCGCCTGCCAAACTCCAGCTGTCCCTGATTCTCTGCAGTTCTGTTCTGCCAGTCCAGGATGGAGGGAAGCTTCCAGGGGGAAGGGGGAGAACAGGAGCAACGTCCACAGGACCCAAAACCACTTTGGCTTTGTTGAGAAACTGTAGAAGCACGAGGCACCTGGAGCCTTGTAGCTCAGCAGCACACGAGGGCTGCTCCCACTGAGCTGCCGCAAGTTTCAGGACTGGCCTCACAGTTTTTGAGTTAGGTGGTTTTCAGCCAAACCCTGGAGTTTCCAACAGCTGGAGGAGTTCTGGCTCCTCCTTGCAGATCTGTTACAGGTCTCATGGTGGAGAGGGCAGCCCAAAAAGCGGGGTCTCCCCACCACTGCAGCTTCCCAAAGCCCTGGGGTCTGCCGGCACATCCTGTCCAGCTGTGTACCCTGCAAGTGCGGCTGCACCGAGAGCCCCAGCGCAGGCAGCTCCTCAGCCACATCCCAGCAGGCGCTGGAACGAGCGCCGGGACCCTTGCTGGGTCATATGTATTGCAGCGCTGCTGCCGCTTCCTTCCTCCACTCCAGCTGGCACTAGGCCTTCCTCCACTCCAGCTCCCAGCTCCTGAGCTCGTCCCGTAGCATTGAGGCTACCTGTGACCAGGGGACAGGCAGGGAAGCAAAGATGTCCCCAACCTGCCCTCACCTCTCCACCCTGCTGTGTCCCCCATGCCTGCACTGGCTGGGACCCTGCAGTTGCAGACCATGCACTTGGCCATCTTCTCCCTGTTCTCCAGTAGATCCACTCGGATCTTCAGGTCCCACGTGATCTCCTGGAGCCAGTTGTTTTCCTTCAGGAGGTCCCTGCTGTAGCTGTTCAACCTGCCTCGAATGATGCTCTCCTTGATCATTTGGTTGGTGGTCTCGGACATCCCACTGTGGGTCTCAGCTACCAAGGCTTCCACCCACGGCTCCATCGCCTTCATCAAGCTGTGGGGAGAAGAGGGGTACAGCCCCCCAAACCCTGGGTGAAGGCAGTAACCCACCGTCCCGGGGCTAACCCCAGCAGCTGCTCCAGGGCCAAAAGGGGCAGCCAGCTGCCGGGCAGGGGTGGAGAGAATCAGCAGCTCTGGGGGCCTGGCAGGGAGCTCACATCTTCCCAGCTCACCCAGACTAGGGCTAGTTGCAGTGTTTTTAAGGAAATTGCTCCTCCACCCCAGAAAACCCTCAGTTTTCAACTGAACCCCATAAAACCCTCAGTTTTCAACTGAATGTCACCCTGCTGAGGAGCTAAGGTTTAGCACCAAACAAGCCCAGGCTCTTGGAAAGCAAACACCCTCCTCCAGAGCTGGCCACAAAGGTGACAGATGCCGGAGCCCAGCAGGACTCGGCTGCACATCTCGGTGTTCAAGCTGGTGTCGGGTTTTCAGTCCCAAGGCCAAACCTAGCACCAACGAGGGAAATCGGTTCCATCAGCACTCCCAGGGGAAAGCTGAGCTCCATGGAAATGCCACCCACCTTTTCACCCACGGACCCCAAGGGAGAGCTCAGGTCTCTGTCTCCCACCCCATCTTCCTCCCTCCCTTCCCCCATTACAGATTTCATTCCCAAAGCAATCCCCAGCTGGGGGAACCGCCAGACCCTCACCACCACAGCTCCGAGGTGAGCCTGGTGGGTTATGCCGTGGGGATGATACATGGGGCAATGCCACCCAGCAAAGCCAGCACCCAGCACGTCAGTTCAAACACAGTGTGCTTTAATCCTCCCTGGGCTTCAGCCCAGACATGGCACAGGCAAGGGACAAGCCCAGTCAGCGGCAGGAGGCCATGTGTGCCACCGCGGGAGCCAGCCCTCGGCCTGAAAAAGCACTCCCCAAAGTCCAAGCCAGTGGGAGACGGCAGAGTTGGCATCCCTCAGGGTGGTCCTGGCGATGTGTCCTCAGCAGAGACAGAGCACAGTGCTCCCCTGGTCCCTCCACTTGGAAGGGAAAGGGCTCTCCGGGAGCCCTGGGGCAAAATCCTGCCTTGGGTGGATTCGCCACGTGCAGATTTGAAGGATCCTGGGGGGATCTGTCCAGGTCAGCTGCATCTCTCAAGCGGGAGCAGGCAGGATCAGGCCACTGGTCCATGGTGCTCCCAGCTGGGTCACAATCCCTCGTCCCTAGGAAGCAAGGACACAAACGTTAGCGGTCAAGGAGCTAGCCCCGACACGTTCACGCCTGCAGTACAGGCGGTGGGAGGATTGTTTTCCAGCCTCCCCCGGTCTGGCTGCTCCCAGGGAGGCTCTGCTGCCAGCACAAGCAACCTCAGACAGGGAAAGTCTGACCCGGTGTTAACCGTGGCGGTGCTGCCTTAGGGCCGAGCGAGCGTGGGTGCGCACCTGCCTGCACGGCCACCCCGCGGAGACACGGCCCCAGGGAGACCCGCTTTTGGGGGGCAGCAAGCAGCACCGGGCTGAAACTTTCCCCTGCGAGATGCCCCCAGCTCTCTCCAAACTACAGTGACTTTTGCAGGAGGTGAAGGAGCGTTGTCCCTTTCTTGCTTGAGGGGCTGGGGAGCAGCACGGATTCGGGGAGCAGCAGAACCCAGTCCCCTGGTCCCCTCCAGTCCAGTGGAGCCCCACATGGGACATCTGTGGCCCCATTCCTTTCCCCACCTGGAAGAGAAGGTCTCATCTCTGTTTCCCGATGCTTTGAGTCTGATGGGGAGAGCTGCTGCCACATGGCAAAAAGAAACTAGGCATCCAGGACACATCCAAACACAGCACTCGCAGGGAGATGCTTCCCAGCCGCTCTGTTCCCCAGCACCACGCGCCCGGGTCCCACAGCCTCGCTCACCATCAGAGCTCGTCACGGGGGGTGGAGCGGAGGTGGCCGGCACTGCCTCTCGAGTCCCTCAGGGTCTTCTGCGAGCCAGCCCAGTCGGTCTTCTTGGTATCATCATCCCAGATGGTGGAGGTCTCGGTGTCGCTCAGCCAGTTGCTGTCCCCAGCATAGTGGGTGGGATAAACCAGGAGGGGGTGAGCTGAAAACACCAGCAGGTCCCGGGGGGCGAAGTGCCGTTTGTAATCCTCGCTGGGGAAAGCGGAGCGGACCCGAGAGGAGAAATGGCTTACAGAGCATGGCCCGGTGGAGAAAAAAGGGCTGGAAAAACCATACCGACCACCTGGGGAAGGCACCATGCAGGGCAGGTGATGGGGAGGGACACGGGGTACGGGGGAAGGGGTCTGGGGAATGAAGCCAAGCTGAGGGGCTGCCCTGCACCACTGCTGCCTGCACAGCCTGGCTGGGGAGGGACCATGGAGGGACTGTGCAGGGGATGGGACCCATCTCTCCCCACCAGCCTCGGTGGCACAGGGCCAGCCCTGGCATGGAGGGGGTCTCCAGCACAGCATCCCGCTGGCCCGGCCCCAGCTGGCCCCGGGCCAGGGCTGTCTGGTGCCGTTATCCCGGCAAGCATGGGACTCCCAGCTGCTCCTGGTTCACATCCAGAGCACTAATCCGCCCCTCTGTCCACCTCCAGCCGCCCTTTTACATGCCTAATCCCTCTGTTTCACCATCCTGCTTACTGGCTTTCCCACTCCCCTCTCCCCTGGGACACCCGGCCACCAGCACTTGCCCATCCCCTAAATCGCCTCCCTCTCCCCAGACACAGCCTTGCCACTGACCCCCACCCGGGAAGAGGGGCATGGAGGTGCCCCAAGATGGGGCTGAGACCCACAACCAGGGGCAGGGAACCACAGAAACCCCCAGAGCCGGGGTACAGGGGGCTGCTACCCCCTCGCCATGGGGCCAAGATCCCCATGCAGGGCCAGCATCGAGCCCCGGCTCCATCCCCCCACCCCGTGCTGGCAGAGGGCCATTTTCCAGCGGCCGGCAGCCAGGCAGCGGCCAGGGGGGAATGAGCTCATGCTACAGATGTTTTCCTCCAGCATGAGTAATGACTGGGGGGGGGACGGGACGGCGGGGGGGGACAGGGCGGGATGGTGACGGCAGAGAAGAAACACATGCT
>VYZW01048768.1:16166-35708 GCA_013401315.1 Balaeniceps rex | reverse complement strand
CCCGCCCGCCCTCCCGGTGGCCTGATCGCGGCCAATAATCCCTGCAGGGCCATGTGAGCCGGCAGGGCGGCGGGGCCCGGGCGGCGGGCGGCGGGGAGGCCAGCCGGCTGCAGGCGGAGATGCTCCAGCTCGACCTCATCGACGCGGCGGGGGACACGCCGGCCGAGGAGCAGACGGCGCCCGAGCCGCTGCAGAAGGAGCCCCCGGCCGGCACCACGGATGTCTACAGGCCGAAGAGACCCACAACTCTCAACCTCTTCCCGCAGGTGCCTCGCAGCCAGGTGAGGCCGGGCCGGGAGGGCTCGGGGCGAGCGGGCCAGGGGGGTCCGGGGAGGAGGAGGGATGCTCCCGCCGCCGGGGGCTTTTGTCTCGGAGGGATGGAGGGAGGGATGGATGGCGGGGCTTGGTGGAGCTCAGCTGGAGGTGTGGCGGGGAAGGGGCTCCGCTGGCCCTCCCCGCGATGCCCGGCGGGGCGGCCGCCCCCTCCCGGGGGTCCCTGCCCGCCGCCGCCCGCATCCCCGAGCCGGGTGCAGCGCAGGCTCGGTCCCTGCTGCAGAGCCGGAGGGAGCGGCCTGCGGGCCCGGGGGACACCGGGGGGGACACGGGGACGTGCTCACTCCCTGCCATGCCGCCCCCTCGCACCGCCAAGCCCCTGCAGGCTGTGCCCCTCGCACAGCCACTGCCCGGGCACCACGCTGGGCGAGGGTGGATGGGGGGGCTCAGGGGCCGGGTGGATCCTTCTTCCACCCCTGCTGCCGAGGTGGGGAGGGAACAGGCCAAAATGGGGCATCAGCGTGGCAGGGCTGAGCTGTGCCCCCAGCAGAGCCCGTGGGGCAGGGGCAAGGTGGGAGCAGGGAAGGGACCCCATGGGGCTGGAGAGCAAATGAGGCATGGTGGCGTACCAAACATACCAAATGCATGAATGAGCCATCGCGGGACAGGGTACCGTGCCCACGGGGCTGGCGAGCCCAGGGTGGCACCACTGGCCAACAGCTGGCTGGGCTCCAGCCCCAGGCCGGGGCAGCACCAGCCCTGGGGCAGGATGGTGACACCGGGTGCCCCGTGCCCAGCAGTGGGAGCTTGGCAGCCTCTGCTCCTGAGCAGAGGCGCCCAGCAAAAGAAACATTAATGTCAGCGCCCCGTGCAAAATTCGAGAGACACCGGCAACGCCCAAAATGGTGGCTGGGAGGATGAAGGGGTTCTGTTGTCTCACTCGCTCTCAGATTTTGCCCGAGGTTTTGGATGGTTTTCCCCAAGACTGCCCGCCACATGCAGCTTTGGCGTTGCTGTTGTCTCCAGGGCGGGCAGCATTTCAGTGCCCCGCATGCTGACCCTTTGAGCACCAGAGTCCCTTTGCCCCGTCTCTCCTGCAAACTTCACGAACCCATGCAAGATGCGCGATGCGCAGGGCTATTTTTGCCACCCTCCTGTGTTCAGCCATGCCTTCTGTCAAGTAGGAGGATTTTCGTCGCAGTGACGTTCAGCTGAGGAGCATGAAGCGACAGGCAGGTGTCCCTGTGGGTGACAGATGGGGAGTAGTTGGAGCTGGGTGTCACCAGCCTCAGCTCTCTGCCTGAGGCCATGGGTGGGAGGAGGAGGAGGAGGAAGGCACAGAGCCAGGATGGGTGCCCTCAGGGCAGCTGGCACCAGGGACAAAGGCAACAGGGCTGGGGGGGGGAGCCCCACCGAGCATAATGGACAAGGGGACAGCAGCAGCCTTGTCCCACCCTGTGCGGGGACCCTGAGGAGCAAGTGGCACGTGGCAGCCACATCCAGCTGGGGTGACAGGGGGGACAGCAGGGCCCCCCTCCCAGGCAGCTGGTCCCAACCAGTGTTCAGGGATGGCAGCAGGCCTGAGGAGAGGGATTTTGGTGGGGGAGGGTTGCATAGACAGTGGGCTGGGGAGGGGGAGCTGATGGTCCCCTCGCAGGGGGATGCTGGAGGCTGTGGGGCCACAGGCATGGCTGGAGCTGAGGACATGGGGAGCAGGAGGTGGGGGGCTTTGCCGCAGCTGGCAGCAGGAGCCTGGAGCCAGTGGGGATGGGGACACAGGGCTGGGGCATGGCTGGCCGGGGAGGGCAGCGCTGTTGGTGGCATCCTGCAAGAAGCAGGAGAAGTGCCGGAGGCAGGCTGGCTGTAAGGTGCTTGGGGTGCCAGTTCTGGATGCCTACCTCTGGCCAAAGGTAGGCAAGTACCCCTGCCCACATGTGGTGCCCTGAGGAGAGGACAGGGTGTAGGGCAACCCTTTGGGATTGGCCTGGGATGTGCCTCCACCTGTGCCAGACCCCTCCTGCACCCTCCTGGCTTGCCCAGCTCCTTCCTCCTGCAGGTTGGTCAGAAGAGGGACCGTGGCCATGTGTCCTGTCTTGAATGCCCAGGCAGGGCACCGGGCTGCCCTCCCATGCCTCCAGCCTCCTCATGCTGGGCAGGGTGTGCACGGGCAGGGCACCTCCTTGCGGGGCCAGGAGCTGGCTTGGTGATGTCTTGGTTGCTGCTGGGGTCTCTGTGAGAGTCGTCCCAGATAGGCCGCCTGGGATGAGAGGAGCACCCCCAACTTCCCAAGAGGGGAAGAAACAGTTGCTGGGACTGGCTAGGTTCATCCTCTAAGACCTTGTGAGTGCCTCTCCATCCTGGCTGGGCGTTACAGGCCCCAGAGTACCCTGGCCCTGTGGGATGGGTAGGCTCGGTGGGCTCTGCCTGCTGCATTGCTGCCTCCTGTCCTGGTCCAGGCAGCCGGGCTGGCTTTTGTGCTGGCCCCGTGGCACTTTGCACGCAGAGGCCGTTGCTGCGGCAGCTCGCCTGGCCCGCGTCCCAGCCCATCGTGTCCCTGGGAAAGGCAAGTGGGGACGTGCTGTTATTTGCCTTGGCACAGGAGGGGCTCACAGAGGCCGTGCTGGGAGGTTGCTGAAGCCCTGTGCTGGGGGTCTCTCCCCTCCCTGTGCGGAGGCAGGGATCTGGCAGCCATGGTTCAGCAGCATGCGACTGAGTGGAGTTTCAGGGCAAAGGCTTGCTTCGTGTTGGTGGGAAGCAAAGTAAATACGGGGCAGCTCCTGTGCTGCTGGTAATAGCTGCAGTCTGGCGATAAGGCTGTGAGAAAATCCAGGGGGTCCCAGCAGGGCTTAGTACTTGAGCAAAAACTAACAGCGTGGAAAATGCCACTGCTGCAGCTGGAGGAGAAACACCCTTGTGGAGATGGGCAGGGAGAACGTGCCCCCCATCTGCAGGAGAGCCCTTGTTAGAGGGGCACCAGTGGCCTTTGGGTCCGGGGAGGGCTCCTCTCCCAGCCCTGCAGACATGAGACCGCTGTGGTTCCCTGTCCCCAGGTCTCACAGTGAGGCCGAGTGCGCATTCCCGTGTGCACACACGCGTGTGCACATGCATGGCCAGCCACCCAGGGCAGGGCACAGCACCTGAAGAAACTCGCCCGAGCATGGTCAGCACGGGCAGCCCGCTCCTGCCTCGCCTCTCCAGCTCATCAGGATTGACGTCTGCTAGTGGACTACATATATATGTGTGTCTGCATGTATAGATATGTATCTGTACATATATGTGCGTGTGCATACATATACCCCTATATACACCCAATATGGATGACTCCAGTAGCAGGTGTCAGTCTATCCCGTAGCTGGCTCCCAGCTGGGCAGCAGCACAACCCCTGGCCCTTGGGACTTCCCCCATTTAATAACATTGGATGGTCTGAAAGTAGGCAGGGCTCGAAGGATGGGAGCGAAGCATGCCCGCCCAGCCCAGGCGGGCTCCAGGCAGGCTCAGGTCTTGGATTTTTGGCTTGGGACCGGCCAGCCATGGGCTGCTGTGTCCGAGTCTCCCCAGGGCAGATGAGTACATCCATCCAGGCCAGGCCGTCAGCCTCCCTGCTGGCTCCTCGCCCGCCATGCTTTGGCCGCCGCACCGGCTCTCGCAGCAGCGGCGTGGCAAGGTGTGGGGCTGGCGGGGGGGTCCTCCCGAGCACCGCATGCCCCGGCATGCCCAGGCAAGGGGGGAGCCAAGCGGGGCACTGTGGACCCGGGGAGGGATGGGTGATGCCACCGCTGCGCCACACGCTGTTTACTGTCTGGGTTACAAGGCGGCTTTGTTCTTCCCCTCAGGACACTCTGAATAACAACTCTCTGGGGAAAAAGCACAGTTGGCAGGAGCGGGTGTCCCGGTCGTCGTCCCCTCTGAAAACGGGTGAGTTCTCGGGCTGTTGGCCAGGGGCAGCTCCTTGCACCCTTTCGTGGCTGTCGGGAGCCTGGGGCAAGTGGTGCTGGAGCAGGAGGTTGGGGAAAACATCCCACATGGATGCAGGGTGCATGTCCATCTTGAGTCTGGGTGGCATCCCTGGCCACCTTCCCTGGCAGGGAGCATCACCCTCTGTGGGGCTGTCAATGCTGCTCTCCTCCTCCTCCAGGTGAGCAGACCCCTCCCCATGACCACGTTTGCCTGAGTGATGAGGTCAATCACCAAAACAGCACAACCTCCACCAAAGACCGGGGCACGTCCACGGAGAGCCCGTGCCGGCGCACAGCGGCCACCCAGATGGCACCCGCCTGTGTCACCTCGTCCCGGCCACCCGAGAAGCACCAGGCCACCAGCCGGCCCCCACCACCACATGGTGCCAGCGTGGTGGTGGTGACAACAAGGGGCCCCGAGGCCCACCGGGACCGCATCCGCTACCAGACAGACGTGAGGCTGGAGGCCACAGAGGAGATCTACCTGACGCCCGTGCAGAAGAACTCAGACCCTCTGGAGACTGACAAGCCATTCCTGTCTCAGTCCAGTGAGAACCGCATGTCCATCAGCTCCGACATCGACACCTCCGGCTATTCGGCCCTGGCAGGGAAAACCAATCCCTCCATCAGTGAGGAGGACGAGGTGCTGGACTACATGTCCTCCACTGACAAGACGAACCTGCCCAGGGCCTCCTGCGGTGGCGGGAGTGGTGGCTCCCGGCCAGGGCACAACCTTCAGAGAGCCTCGGTGAGTTCAGACACCAGTGCCCTCTCCTACGACTCGGTCAAGTACACACTGGTGGTGGACGAGAACGTGCAGCTGGAGCTGGTCAGCCTCAAGCAGTGCTACTCGGGCTACAGCGACGAGAGCGACTCAGCCACCGTCTACGACAACTGCGTCTCCTCACCCTACGAGTCGGCCATTGGCGAGGAGTACGAGGAGGATGCGCTGAAGCGCGACTCGGTCTGCCTCTCCGAGGACTCCACCCCTGAGGCGGACATCCACTTCTCCAAGAAGTTTCTCAACGTCTTCATGAGTGGCCGGGCGCGCTCCTCCAGTGAGTGCTGGGTACCGGGGGAGGTGGGCTGGTGGCTGCCTGCCTGGGCAGCCCTGCCTGTCGCTGGTACAAGGCTGAGGGCATGCTCAGGGCCCCGCAGCGAGGTGGAGAGCCACCAGCAGGCACCAGCCCCAGCTCTGCTTGCTGCAGCCTGTGGCTTCATCCCTGATGGCCGGGGTGGGTATGGGTGGGCTTGGAAAAGCCTTGCGACCTGCAGGTGGGGGTGGCCAGAGGTGTTTCAGGCTGCTTTTTTGGCTAGCCCAAGGTATGGCCATGCTGAGGGGAAGGCTGGGTGGTCTCACAGTGGGACAGCATCCCTCCTGGAGTGTCCCCCTCCTCCTCCCTGAGCCCGGAGGAGCACCAGGACTGGTGGCATGCCCCGGCAGGCAGGGCTTCCTGCAGCGCGACCAGTCCCACAGTGCTGGTGACACCAGCTGTCACAGCTGTGCGGGGTGGCGCAGGGAGGTTGTGGTCCCGGTGGGGACCACTGGGCACCAGTGTGGCGGCTCCAGCCGTGCCTTTCTCTAGCGTGGCACCACGCTCCTTCGTCTCGGCCCAGCCATACCCCAGGAGCATCAGCAGCCTTGTTTGGCTTGATGTCCATCCCTTGGTTGTGGTGCTGATCCCTCAATGCTGAGATGTCCCCCTCTGCCTTCGTCCCCAGGTGCTGAGTCGTTTGGGTTGTTCTCCTGCATGATCAACGGGGAGGAGCAGGAGCAGACTCACCGTGCCGTCTTTAGGTGAGCTTGCAGGCGCAAGCAGTGTCCCTAGCCTCTCATGGGGCAAAGCCAGTCCTGCCCTCCCACCACAGTGGGGCCAGCCCAAACCCCAGTGTTTCCAGCTTTTGGGAAGCCCCGGGGACCAAACCACTGCCCATAGCTCATGTCCTGCCCAGGAGTGACATCTGCCCAGGCTGCTGCAGGGGCAAGATCTCTGAGGGCAGACGGGACCTCTGGGGAGCAGCATGGGTGGTGCCGTAGGGATACCCTTGCCTTAGGTGCCAGGGTGCTGCTGCCTTTTGAGCCTAAACCTGCTCAGATGCTTTATTCAGCATCTCGGGTCCCTATGGCTAATTACACTCGCCAAGGTACTGCCTGCCTGGGCCGGCGGCGGGTTTTGTGTTGCCCCCTGCCCCAGCAGCGTGCCGGTGAGAAGGCCACCAGTGCTGCTGGCCAGCCAGGTGCTAGTGCCTCCCTGCCCAGGTTTGTGCCTCGCCACGCGGATGAGCTGGAGCTGGAGGTGGACGATCCTTTGCTGGTGGAGGTGCAGGCAGAAGATTATTGGTACGAGGCCTACAACATGCGGACGGGTGACCGGGGCATTTTTCCTGCCTACTATGCTATCGAAGTCACCAAGGACCCAGACCATGTAACAGGTACCGAGCCTCTGCGTGCAGCCTGCTGATGTCGCCCATCTTGTGTCCACCTCCTCTCCGCTGAGCAGAGCCTGGTGCTGAGCCAGGGGGATGGAGGGAAGACCTAGCTGGGCACCTGGCAGGGAGCAATGGGCAGCTTCTGGTGCGATGCCGGGAGCTGGTACCTGCTGCTGCGGGAAGCCGTCCCTGGGCAGGGAAACATGCAGGGGTGGGAATATGGAGCGGGGAGCTGGATCTTGGCCCACGTTCCTGGTCACTGAAGGTGATCCCTGCCACATGCTCTCTCTTCCAGCTCTGGCCAAGAGCAGTGACTGGGTGGACCAGTTTCGGGTGAAGTTCCTTGGCTCGGTGCAGGTTCCCTATCACAAGGGCAACGACGTGCTGTGCGCGGCCATGCAGAAGGTAGTGTCCCACCCCATCCCTGGGAGCAGGAGCGCCTGCTCCTTCTGGCAGCATGGCAGAGCATCAGTGGAGAAAGGAAGGGAAGGGAAAGGGTGAGCCATCATCACTGCTCACGAGTGCCAGGGCTTTGTCTCTCTGTCTTCCCCCCCAGATTGCCACCACACGCCGCCTCACTGTGCACTTTAACCCACCCTCCAGCTGTGTCCTGGAGATCAGCGTGCGTGGGGTCAAGATTGCTGTGAAAGCCGATGACTCCAAGGAGCACAGCAAGGTAGTGCTCCCCACTCATCTCACCCCTTCCCTGGCTGCTGGCTTGTGCCCCCTGTGCTACAGGTCATGTTTGCACATGAAAATGGAGGATCTCCACCTGTCTAAGGGTGTGAGAAACACCATCAGTGGGTTGTAGGCCCACGTCAGGGTCCCTCATGCCCCATGGGCTCCCAGCTTTGGGCCATACCGCCGGCTGATGCCCTTGCAGCTGCCAAGCTCGTCGCTGCACTGAGATGCTGTGAGCTGAGCCGCACCGGTAATCTGTCAGCTGCTCCTAAACCTTTCTGCTACTATTTTGAGTGGTGTCCTCCAGATCTGCCCTGTAATCTCTTTAGCTGGCTATGGCAGGCTGCTGATTGGCATTCAGCATAAGTAGCCTAGCAAAGCACGGCGAGGTGCTGGGCAGAGGCAAGCGAGGGCTTTGCAGCAAGCCTTTGGGAAACCTCCCCTACAGCTGGGGGTAGGAGTAGTTCAAGGCTGTGGATGCTGTGGTAGGGAGCTGGGCTGGAGTTTCTACAAGTCCTGCCTCTATCTAGAGGATGCCATCAACTTGGTTGCTCTTTAACCTTGTATAAATAAGTTCTCATTTCTGGCTGGGACCTTTTGAACACCCAGGCTTGAATGACTTATTTAGTTCTAAGTTATCCATTCACCTTCTATCGGCTGGTATTTCTGAGAGCCTTCTTAGCGAGGGAGAAGGGCTGCGTGCACTGGGCAAAAAGCAGCACTGACCCCAGCCCAAGTACAGCCTAACCCGGGGCCTCCAGGGAGGAGCTGCTCGAGGTAGGGGCAGCTGGGGTGGGAGCCAGCAGGGCTGCTGTCGTGGTTTAACCCCAGCTGGCAACTAAGTTGGCAACCAAGCACCACACAGCCACTCGCTCGCCCTCCTGCCTCGGTGGGATTGGGGAGAGAGTTGGGGGAAAAAACCTAAAACCTGTGGGTTGAGATAAAGGCAGTTTAATAGAACAGCAGAGGGAGAGAAAATAATAATAAAAATAATGATAACAGAATATACAAAACAAGTGATGCACAATGCAGTTGCTCACCACCCGCTGACCGATGCCCAGCCAGTCCCTGAGCAGCAATTGCTGCTCCCCCGCCAACCCCCCCCAGTTTATATACTGAGCATGACGTCATATGGTATGGCATAGCCCTTTGGTCAGTTTGGGTCAGCTCTCCTGGCTGTGCCCCCTCCCAGCTTCTCGTGCACCTGGCAGAGCATGGGAAGCTGAAAAAGAAAGTCCTTGACTAGGATAAGCACTACTTAGCAACAACTAAAACATCAGTGTGTTATCAGTGTTTTTCTCATACTAAATCCAAAACACAGCACTATGCCAGCTACTAGGAAGAAAATTAATTCTATCCCAGCTGAAACCAGGACAGCTGCCTGGAAGAGCACCCTGTGTGCAGGTGCTTGGGGCCATCCTGAAAGTGCTGCCCAGGATCAGGCTCCAATTCATTTCGCTGCTGAATCCAAGTGCATATTTCCAGGAGCCAGAGACCGGCTGCCCTGCGGGGTGGTGGGGAGGAAAGCTTTGACAGTTCGTCTCTCTCTCCCCCCCAGGTAAACAAGTGTAGCCATTTTTTCCAGCTGAAGAACATTTCCTTTTGTGGGTACCATCCAAAGAACAACAAGTGAGTAGTAAGGAGCTGTGGGGCAGCTCTCAATGCTGGCAGCTCAGCATGGAGGCTTTGCTGCCTTTCTGCTCCCTAGGGGCAGCACGACTGGGGCTGGGAAGGGAAGGGGAGGCTTCCCAGCACCCCGGTCCTGAGGGCTCCCCTTCCCCTGTGAGCCCAGCGCTGCAGCTTCATGCAAAAGCAGCCTTTGGACAGGAATTACGTCCCAGCTCTGGGCATGGGCCGTGGCAGCTGGTGGCCACTAGGGCTTGCAGGGGGTGCAGGTCCCAAACCCTTATGCTCAAGGGTGGGTACACCTCAGGGATGCTGGGGTACCTGTGCCTGCTTGTCTGCTGGTCCAGTCACAGCTACTCTCTCTGCCCCCAGATATTTTGGGTTCATCACCAAGCACCCTGCTGACCACAGGTTTGCCTGTCACGTCTTCGTCTCGGAGGAGTCCACGAAGCCACTGGCGGAGTCCGTAGGGTGAGTCCTGGGCAAGGAAGGAGGCACTTGCTCCCAAAGGGGAGGGGAATGAGGCGGCCAGGCTGAATCCTGCCATCTTCCCATATGTGTGGGGCTTGGACCTGGCCCCAGGCTGGCACCTCTTCCCTCAAGTGAGAGGCTTGGGGCAAGAGCCAGGGCTGACAGGGCTACGGGCAGCCTATTCCTGACAGCACTGGAACAAGTCCCAGTGCAAGGCTTTGCAGGCAGATGGCTGAAAGTCATGCGCTGTGCAGGGGATCAGAGCAAGGACGGAGACCCTGCGGGTCTGATGGCAGCTCTGGGTGCTAACGCAGGAGGGGCCAGGGGTTGAGGGGGCTGGAAGGTCAAGCTGGCTGTAGGGTAGGGAGTGAGGGTGAGAAGGGAAGTGGGGCTTTGTAAATGCCTCGCAGGGCAGACGCTGCTCAGCTTTGCCCGGTGCTGTGTTGCAGGAGGGCTTTTCAGCAATTCTACAAGGAGTATGTGGAGTACACGTGCCCCACAGAGGACATCTACCTGGAGTAGGGGCTGGCACAGGCACCCCCTGCACAGCCAGGGCTGCAATCTCGCCCCTTCCCCGTGTCGTGCATGGACAAGAGCTGCTTTGAGCCTGGAGGAGGAGCGGGCCCGGGGCAGGGCTCCCCAGGGCACGGAGTGCCACCTCTTTTCATGACTCCCCTTCCTCGGGCTGGGGCGGCGGGGGATGGGAGGGGGGAGGGCTGGACAAATTGTGTTTATTGTACAAAATACTCTTAGTTTATTCTATTGGAGAAGCACCCGCTGGGTACCCTGCCTGTGAGCAGTGGAGGGGGGGGCAGCAGCCTGCTCGGGCCCTTTCCTGCTGCAGGCTGGGGTGACAGCATCTCCTTGTGACCATGGCCCAGCTTCCCGTCACATCCCTCTGGGGTGACTTTTAATGCAGTGGCAGAGTCGGACTCTCGCAGTATGACGACACAGCAGCTACAGCAAACAAGACCCATGTGCTGGCTCATGCCCGGGAGATGGGCTTGCCCTGGGCGGGCATCGCCTCCCTGCCAGGCCCTGGGGACAAGGCTGCTGGGCAGGGATGACAGAGGGAGCCCAGTATCTCCTCTGCCAGAGGCGTGCCAGCACCAGGATGAGCTGAGACAGCTCGCCCTTGCCTCTGCCCCCATCCCCACCCCTTCCCCCTTGTATCCATGCCCTGGGGAGAGAGAAAAGCCCCGTACCTCCCTGCAGTAACTACACCCTTGGGAGGGGAGACTTTCTCTGCCCCTTTTCCCCCCTCCCCCCAGCTGCAGGTGGCAGAGGCAGCAGCAGGGCTGCGTCACCCCTGCGCAGAGCTGGGTCCCTGCCAGAAGCGGGGCAGGGAAGGGCTAAAGCCTGCAGGGAGCTGTGCGAAGCACCGGGGAGGTAGAAAAGCTCTTCCCCGTCCCTGCAGCCAGCGGTCTCTGTGCTTCAGCTGGATCTGCTGTGATGGCAACAACTATTAAATATGATGGTTCATGGAGCAGGGCTGCCGTGCTGTTTGTGTCCCACTGCAGTGGGTTTGGGCCATGGCTTGTTCCTTCCCTTGGGACCCCAAGAGGAGCTGGAGCTTCTCCAGTTTGGTCCGAGAGCCCCAGTTGCAATCCTTGGAGGCCAGAGATCATCATATGATGATCAGAAGGGACCTCTGGAGGTCATTCCAGTCCCCACCCAAAGCAGGGTTTACCCTTACCCCCACCCCCCCCATTCCTACACTCCACACCTACCCTGTCCTGCAGCAGCGAAGGGCAGGCAGGGGGGTCCCAGAAAGCTGGGCTGCAGTGGGCACAGGGGCATGCTGGCTCACAGGCGGGCATCGTAGTAGTACTCCAGCAAGTCAAGCTCATCACGCTTGCTTTTACCAGCTCTGCGCAGCGCCGCCGGCCGCTCCTGGGCTGTCCGGGTCCTGAAGCGAGGCTGCTTGGGCTTGATGCCATAATCTGCAGGTAGAGCAGAGAGGCTGGGCTCAGCCCAGCTGGGACAACCACCCACCTGGAGGGGTGAGTGCATGGAAAGGGGGTTTGGAGGGGGGAGGAGAGCGCTGTACCATCCACCAGGCCAATGTGCTGCTGTGGAAGCTCCAGAGGAGCAGAGAAGTCCTCAGGGACTGAGTAGCTGACCCTGCGGAGGATAACCAGGGCCGGAGTGAGCCGAGACCCTACGGCGCTCACTCATGCTGGCACAAGAGCGCCTATGTACCGCTTGTCTTCACCCAGCCCAGCCGGGTCTCGAGGGCTTGGTGCCACAAGCGCCAGCCCATGCCTGAACCAGGAACCCTGGGGTACCTCTGCAGGTACTGGGGCAGGGAGGAGGAAGAAGGGGGGGGAAGCGCCATCACCTCTGGGGCAGGGGCCACGGGAGGGCAGCCCCCAGCAGCAGGGCGAGCAGCAGGAGCCAGCACCGCATGGTGCACCCTGATGCCAGCTCCACAGCGAGGTCATAGAAGGGCCACCCCAGTGGCCCTGGGACACCAGCTGGGTTGGGCAGGAGACAGGCCCCCACCCAGGTGTTGCTACCTACCCCCTCCTGGTACATGCGCTTCTGGTCCTGGGCTGCCTGGTCCTGCCCAGCCCTTCCTGCACCAGTACACATCCCTCCATGCAGCCACAGCTCCACGGCTGCTTCCCTGTCCCTCACCACCCCCCTTTGCCTCCCTCTCAACCCCTCCAAGAACAAACCCCTTCATCTCAGTACCTCCCTGTCCCCAGGAGTGAACCCCCCCAACACTTTCCAGGCTTTGCAGTCTTCGGCATCTTCCACTGCTAAAAGCCCAAAGGAAGGGAGCACTGTCCCTTGCTCATGGCTTTTCCATGCTGCTGCTGCTGTGTTACAGGGCACTGCTGCCAGCTGAGGTGGCAACACAGACCCCACATGCTGCCAAACCCCTGTGGTCCCCAACTGCAGTGGCCCTTTAGGGGGTTGTGTGTGGGGGTACATCCCCTATTTCAGGTGCTGTGGCAAGAAGGCTGTGACCCCTGCAGCCCCAGAATCCCCCAAGGATGGTTCAGGCAGGAATGCTCCTGTCACCCACCTGAGGCCAACACACCTGGCAGTTTCCAGCTCCCAAGCTCCGTACGGGGCTGGCAGCTGCCTGTGGGGCAACCCAGTGCCACCAGCTGGCTACCCCTTTGTCCTGGCCCAGGGAGCCTCCACAGCAGCTCCCTGAGCAGATTGATGCCTCAACTGTCCACCAGACAAAAAGATGGCCATGGCTGTCCCAGCCTCTCCTGGGCCCTGAAGTGTGGCACTATTTGAATTAATCTCTTCATCCCTCCTCTTCCCTGCCCTTGGCCCAGCCCCCACGCCCTGGCTGGCAGCCATTCTGCAAACCCTTTTAGCACACATTAGGTGCTAGGAAAGCAGCCTGCAAACTGCAGCTCTCCATACCCCCAGGGCAACCCTAGGAAACTGGGGACTGAACCAGGCACCTGGAGTTACAGAGGCTACAGCCATCAGCTGAGCAACGTGTGGGGCCCTGCCTGACACAGACCAGAGCAAAAGGCTTCTAAGGGGCAGCGTATCCCAGGGCAGACAACTGCAAAAGCTGCTCTTTCCGATAGAGACACCTGCTGGCACCCAGATACGAGGGGATCTCATGCAAACAAGGAAAGAGAAGTCCTTCAGCTCAGTTCTTTCAGCCAGTTTATTTGACAGGCAAGCCCGCTCCAAGCAGATCGGCCAGGCACAGCCAACACAAGCAGGCTGCAGGTCAATCGCAGCACCATGAGGTGGGAGACAATGCTCTCCAAAAACCACTATGCTGCCTGGCTTTGTTATAGTGCAGCCATACAAAAGGAGAAAAACCAAGTGCTTAAAAAAAAAAAGAGGCTGTCCCATCACCATTGCTGCAGCCACATTATGGTCCAGAGAAAAAGGTGGCCACGGTCTCTCCACGCATGTAGCATCCATCATTCACAGCTAGATCTGTTAAAAAAATTACATACACCCCCCTCCCCACCCTGCAGAACAGGAGCTTCTCATTGGTTTAACTGAAAATTAGACATTGTCAACATCCCTCCCCCAGCCTGCTTGCCCTCCTTAGAAATGTCCAGTCATGATCTTAGCAGAGAATAATCATCTTCTCATCAGCCCCAGTTATAGAAATAGATTTTCTGCCAAGCAGGCAAGTAATCCATCAGTGGCCCTGAAACAAGAGAACAGAGGGATCACGCACATAGAAAGGCAAGAATTTGAAGCTCTATGTATATGGGGTATATCCCACCTTCTTGTTATGATACCCAACAATCCCAAATCTCTAGTTATACAACTCAGATGAACCCAAGAATAGAACAGTTACTTTTGCCAAGACGGGAGAAAACTTTGGGATGTGGTGCCAGAGATTAGAGCAGGACCAAGCAGGGTGTGAAACATGGTCAGTGTGGCCATGGTGTGGGACACCACTCCCTCAGAGCTGACACATCCAAGCTCCAGCGGGAAGGGGGGTTCTACAATGTACAAGGGGAAAACCCACATGCAGCGAGTCAGGAGGACACTGCTGTGGCACAGGAAAGAGGGAAGACAACTCAGCAATAATGAGCAGGTGCAGACACAGAAGCAACTGCTGTAGAGTGAAAATGCTTATGTAGCAGATGGCTTAATGCAGGCTCCAAAGCCTCTCTGAAATCACTAACTGGAGGAAGCAGCTCCTGAGCTAGGCAGCTTTGTGAACTCCCCAAAGAAATCCCACAATGTCAGGCTGATCTAATGCCACATCACTGCCATGAATCACTCCACAAAAGGCTTCACATCAGCAGGGAAGAGGGGGAGGTGGAATTCTGCCCCATAATAAGGGGATCCTCTGGTGAAGGACTAGGAGAAGACACACCTGGTTCGGCCCTTAGATTTACAATCGGCTCCTGGCTGGGTCAATACCTCTAGGCACCTGTTTGTCCCTTGTGTCTGCATTGCAGACTGGGGATCAAGGAGAAGAGTTCAAAAACAGGGGCTGCAAAGCAGGGCTCTGGTGCAGCAGCTGAGGTGCAGAAAGGGAGCCCAGGAGAACGGACCTAGGTGGCAGAGACCGAGCTCTGCAGCCTGGGAGGGCACAGGGAAATTTACCACTGTGGTCAAGCACAGGTCCCTAATAGCCAGGAAGCAATTCCTCCTTTCCTGTTCCAGTTTAAAACAACACAATTATCATACAGGCTGCACCGGTACTAACCATTCTAGGGACTTCCCAATATCCTTCCTCAGGTTGGAAACCAATTGACAAACGTTCTGCCCAACTCCCCTGATTTTCCTCCGCCCAGCTGAAACAGTGATATAGCAGCGGGGCCCACTTACGTGTGACAAAGCCAACTCCAGGCACGTAATCAGCCAACAAGCGCAGAAGGAGGAGGATCCTGCCCCTAGGAAGAGAGAAAGTATAAACAAGTCCAGTGGGACACCTCCTGCCCCAGCTGTTGAATGCATGCATGAACAGCAACGGCAGCTGTTACGCAAGGGCTCAGATTAACCTGGTCACAGGCACCCAGACCTCTTCAGATCTACTCACCCAGTCCCCTGATGCTATTTCTGTTAAAAGGGAAATTTTCAGCAAAAGCCCAGCAGGGGCCCCTTACTCTGAATATCGGTCATAGAAAGGAGATCTTAGCAGGTAGTACAGCAGTAGGATGGTTCGTCGCCTCAGCTCTGCTCGCTCTCGCCGGTTCAGGTCTTTCAGATCACTCAGCAAGCTCAGACTGGAAGGAGAAGGGCAGAGAGCTAACTCACGGCAACAGCAGCCAGCAGGGAAAAGAAAGTAGGTTTCTAAATGCCCTCTGTTCTCAGCTCCACGCAGAGCGGGCTGCGCCAGCTCAGAACAGAGAGCACTGTAAGTGTTGCAGAAGATACCTAAATCTGTCAATCTCCCAGCTAAAGACCAGGCCCAGCCCCTGTGCGTATTTCTCTCAGTAGGGCTTGTCCTGGACTGGGGAGCAGGGGGAAGTGTGATGCTCAGCCACCACCAACCTCAAGCACCTGCAAAGACTCTTCCTCAGACTGACCTAGAGATGTCCAGGACTGCTGAGAGGAGCCAGGGTTTCCATGATCTCTGGCCCCACACTCCTAAACTCAATACTAGGAACACACGGTTAAGGAACAGAAAGAACCAGACATGCCTAAAAAGAAGCACGCAGACAAGTGATCCCCTGAGTACCAGCAAAGCTCCCCTGAGCCCAGGAGAATACACTCTAAGGCAGTGCTGGGGGGGGCCAGGGAAGGGGCTGGAAGACTTGCACCCACAACTCCAGCAGCTAAGGCTAGCCATCAAGGTGTAAGAGAAGGGAGGAGTCCCAAGGCCCCTGCCTAAGCAGAGCAGCAGCAGGGAGAGAGAAGCCTGGCGTGGCGCTGCCCTGTACCAGGGCTGAGCCCATGGCACCCCTTGCCGGCACTCAGAGTACAGCGTGAGTCCACACGCAGCCAGGGCAGGATACAGTGGAGCAGAGGGCGGGTAATGTAGATGGATTCTGCAATGGTTTCTTGGAGACCCAGAGGGGTGGGAGGCTGGTTCAGGCCCTCCGCTCTTCGGCTCTGCGACTCCTCCCTCTGCTGGGGGGACCCCCAGTGCCGGGACTGCAGGGATGGGGCTGAAACAAGCAGATCAGGTCACAAACACAAATAAAGCCTTCCTACCACACTTTCCTGCACCACCACCCCACTGCCTTCTGCACCGTGAAGGTGTGAAACAGGAAAGCTTAAAGAGCTGCACACACTGCAACTGCTGTGGCTGACCAGCACCCTCAGAACTTGCCTCCAGAGGGGACAGAGCAGGGAGACGGACTCGCAAGGTCCATGCTCCTCAAAGCAGAACCACACTGAAGGGTTATCTCCATTGCACAGCTCACTTGGGAAAATACAATTTAAGTGCCAGCCTTGCAGCACGTGCCTGAATCCCCATTGCTTTGATATCCCCCCACCCACAGGGCCCAGTGACTGGCAGGGTATGCCCCAATACAAGGTTCTGCTCTTTACTGCCCACACCCAGGTCATACGTAAAGGGCACAGAGCAGAAAGAGCTCAGGCAAGGACAGAAAACAGGCTCAGCTACTTACTGCTCTGGAGAGAACGCACAACACGGCTGGAACGCCTGCCAACATAGGTCTGATCCTTCCCTGAGGAGTTGTCTTCCATGTCTGCAGAAGAAAACAGCCACATGGGTCAGGCTTCAAAGGAACACGCCTCACCCCAGAGCTGGCAGCACCCTTCCCTACATTGCCATCAAGAAGACTGGACTGAAAGTTTGATCTCTTGCAAACCGGACCATCCTGAAGGGCCTAACACTGCGCAGAGCTGTCAGAGGGTGAAAAGGTAAATCTGCCTGACATTGCCCAGGCCTAGGACCTCTTTCCTCACTGTCAGACCAGGGAACACACAGCTTGACTCACAGCTCAACCAGTGGTTCCAGGCTTAGACTCCTCCACCCCCTCCTTCCAGACTGTAGGACAACCCTGCCACAAGCTAACCCGTGCTCTGCAGAGGGTGGAAAGTTAACACAGCTCAGTTTTGTGTACTGAAGCCTTACAGTTCCCTGTGCCACCCAAGCCACTGCTCTGATGAGTAATTCCTAGCAGGACAAGACATGTGGCCCAGTGAGGCGCCAAGCCAATGACGACAGCACTGTGGGTTCACCTTGCGGGTGGAGAGGTTGCTGCTGCTCCCTGTTCAGTGGCACGATGGGAGGAGATGTCTGGATGCCAGCTTTGTACCACAGCAGGAGCAGGAGACGAAGGATGGCTCTGTGAGAAGACACATGGAAGCCTTCAAGACCAGACTACGGAGCTGGGTTCCTGCTGTGCTGGAAGGGTGCCTTCCACAGAAGAGGGAAACACTCAGGTCTGCTCAGGGCAACTGGCAAGGCGAGAGAGGTAAGTGTCCCCTTCTGTGGCACAGTATCCAGCACACTGTGGGGCTCCAAATTCCCCCAGCCTCAGGGATCGGCAGCTCAGTCCTGCTTGAGCTTTTTCCTGGGGTACTGCTGAGTCCCCTCCAGATCCCCTTTCCGAGTGCACGCTGCCCCTTCCCCTCCGCCCGCGGCACTTACTTAGCCAGCTGGATGAGGACAATGATGGTCCACCGGCCCATCTCCCCCCACACCCTGGCTGTCCCCATCTCTGCAAAGACCTCCACGCATTCTAGCACACTCAGCCAGGTCAGCAGCTTCTGCTGGGACAGCGACTGCAAAACACAGAGGGGAGGATGGGGACAGGATGCAGGTTCTGCTTGGGAGTTAAATGGGGCAGAAGCACAGCCCAGTCTGGTGGGAGTCTCAGAAATAAGCACCGGATGGCCTTGGAAGTCACAGCACCAGAAACAAAAAGTGGCGCCTCCACTGCGGCCAGAGTCTACGCACAAGCCCACTTCTCTACCTCCAAGCAGGGGCAAACCGAGACATCACAGTATCACACAGAGCTGCTACCCCAGAAACAGGGAGAACATCACAGCTTTATCTTGGACTGCCTTCTACCTCAACTGACACAGCAGGACAGTCTCCTGAGTTGTGGCACTGTGCCTGAACTCCACGGCAAAACTCTCTCCTCCTCCTTGTCCCAGAGTTGGGATACATGACAAACCTTCTCCCTCATTAGAGTTGATGAGGGAGTATGCTTCAAGTAGAGGGAAGGGGACCCAGAGTCCACAGTCACACCAGAGCGAATGCCTGCTGAATACAGCATCAGTCTAGATTCCAGGCATGAACCCCCCCAAGACAGTGGGTGCTCTTCCAGCCTGGGTCCCTGCTCCCCACGCAGGAACTTGCTGGTGCTGTCAACCACAGGTTTTAACCCGTTGAAAAGCATCAATAAAGACAATACAGCTGAAATTCACTTTGGCCTTTAACAACCAGGGAAGCAAGTCTTCTGGATTTCTGTTTGTTACACGCCTGACGCTCCAGCCAGAGCGCTGCCTAGACTCAAACCCACACAGCTGGCAGGCTTGCAACAGAAGAGGCCTGTCTTGAAAAAGAACGCCCTCCTCCTCATTCCCCAAAGGGTCTAACAAGTGCTGGGAGCCAGCCTGGGGCTCTTGCAAGAGAAATATAGAAGCAAAATGCTTATGTTTGTTTTGCTCAATAGCATATCCAAAGAAAGAGTCTGTGGGACGGAATAAGAGTTTCAGTGCTCCAGAGCCACTGCTGTGGAAACAGCGATGGTTATTTGGCAACACCTTTGCCTAGCTCAAGTTCCGAGCTTCTCCAAAGACCAGTGGAGCTCCTGGTGCAAGTCAGGGCCTGTTTTCTGTGGTCCAGGGAGTGCTCTGGCTGCTCCTCCAAGCCAGGAGCTACAGGGCAGTGCTGCTGTTTACCTGCATTCAGAGGTTACCTCTGGCCTCTACATACCTGACAGCAAAGAGAGGCCACAGCAAAGACCTGCTAGTTTCTACAAATACTCCCTGAAAGCTTGTGCAAGGAAGAAAGCATGTGTCCCTAATCCTCCTCCCACACACTCCAGCCTTACCACAGGCAGGCTCCGCTGCAGCTCCTTTCGGAGAATCCAGTCGTTCAATAACACTAGGAGGTTGGAGGCAGAGTACACTAGAAAAGGAAGAGAAGACCACAGTTACGGGATGCATAGAAACCAAACCAAACCGGGACTGCTGCCCCTTCCCCCGGGAGAGGGTGAGGGAAGAAGGGCAGCAAACCATGCAGATTCGTCCCATAGGCTGCTGGAGGATGCAGCCAGGCATGAAAAAAACAAGGAGTCCGGGGAATGGCCCCGCATGCACCCGCGCAAAGGCGCACCACCAGCCCTGCAGCCGGCGGGTGCCGGGCTGCCCCGGCCGCAGCGCTCCGCGCCCCCCCGCTGCCCACCTACCCAGCTCCGACAGCGCGTGGGAGTCCGAGAAGCGACCTGCGAAGGGAGGAGAGCGGCTACCAGCCAGCACCCAGCGCGGGGGGAGGCCCCCGCTCCCCGCTGGGCCCCAGCCCCCCGCACCCCCCCGGGTAGGTGCCGGAGCGGGGCCCGGCCCAGGCCTAGGCCCAGGCCCCGGCGGGAGGGACGAGGGCCCGGCCGCCCCCCTCCCGCACCTGGCAGCAGGTAGGAGAGGCCCCTCACGGTGCCCTCCAACTGGGCCGTGGCGGCCGGGTACCGCCTCACGTACTCCTGGTAGCGCTGGCACAGCAGGCGCA
>VYZW01048768.1:0-16114 GCA_013401315.1 Balaeniceps rex | reverse complement strand
GGGGCGGGCTAGGGGGGACAGGGCTACCGGCTCTTGTGGGAGCCGCGACGGGCCTGTGAGGGGCCGGGGACCGGGGTCCCGGCCTGAGAGGGGCCGTGGGGGTCCCGAGGGGGGACGTGGTGGGCGTAGAGGCGGGGTACGGGTCAGTTTTTGGGGGTCCTGGGAGGGAGGCGTTCCTCGGGCGCTGCAGCAGGGTGGGGGTCGGCGCACGCGTGGATCTGGCGCTCCGTGGGCCTGGGAACCGGGCAGCGCCGTGCCCCGGGGCGGCTGCGGCCGCTGGCGGGGATGTGGCGAGCGCTGGCCGCCCCCCGGCGAGCTGGCGTGGGGTTGCCCGCGGGGAGCTACCGGGTCTGATGGCGGCACCGGTAAAAAGTTCCCAGTGGCGTTGGGGTGGGAGCGTGGGCGTCTGGAGCGGCGTCTGCCACATCTGCACCGGGCGGGGACCGGCGTGCAGGAGCCCCTGTCCTAGCCGGGAGGGTCTGTGCTCCCCGGGGGGGGTTGCTCTCATGGACGCCCAGGGACCGGGTTTGGATCCCTCCTCGGCAGGCACCGGGGAGCCATCTCTGCACCTGATGGGGGCTCGCTTTCGGGAAGCGCAAGGTGTGACCGGGCGGGCGGGGGCAGCCCCCGCTCTTTGCACGGGCTGACCGGCCCCTGCCCGCCCGCTGGCGGCGGGGCGGGAGGCGGTGCTGCCCCGGGGGGCTGCAGGCTGCGGGCAGGGGCTGGAAAAGGTTGAGGGGGGGGCTTGGGGACGGGGCCTGCCAACCCCGTGGTGTTCTTCTATCGTGCGTGGCAGTGTCTCTCCCTGCCCGGGATGGGGGGGGCGGGGGGAAACACTGGGAGGGGAGCAGGGGTGCAGAAGGGGGGTGGTCAGGGCTGTGCTGTCAGCGCTGCCCGGCTCTTTCCCGGAGCCCGCGCCGGACTTGCGCAGCCACAGTCACGCTCTAGTCTTTACTGCACTTAAGCACTGACCCCCGTTTTACAGGCGGGAGGCAGAGGCATGGGACCCGTCTGGCTGCAGCCTGTTGCAGAAGGCGGCTCAAACCCCTGTTCAGTCCCTCACTGCCGCGCCGAGTGGTGCTGGGCTGCACAGACTGTGCTCCAGCTCTGCCTCCCGCTCAGCTGGGGAGAGTTACCCCGCAGTGAGGCTGCCTGGCCATCCCCTCCCCGCTGCGCACTGCTCCCCTGAGCTGGGCCTGGCCCTTGGCACACCTTGTGGTGCAAAGATCAGCAGCGGCGCACATGGATACAGCTGCACGCCTCCCTGCTGAGCCTTTGAGGGTGCGCAGGGCAGGTGAGGAGAGTGTTTCGTGGCCTCTCGCAGGTCTCCCAAGTGCAAACAGAGCTCCACTGAGCTGCCCCTCCTTCCTCCTGTCCAGTTACCTCCACACAATGGACGCAGTGTGTGCCTGCAGCTTCCTCTGCAAGAATTACAGTTGCATGGGCAGGCACTTTATTCTTTCTGATCTCTCCTCTTCTCCCCTCTTCCCCTGAGGGTTTGTTTTCCAGCAGGCTGAGTTCAAAAAGGGCACGAGATACTGCTCCAAACAGTCTGTCGCTAAACAAACCTTTTTAGTCGGAATCACATGGATTAGACCCAACTTTCCATTCACATGCAATGGTACCTGTGAGCTCCTCTGAATTTCATGGTGCCTGAGCTGCTAGTGTAAGTACCAGGGCAGGTGAGATAGCACCTGAAGCCCATGACAGAGGTCTGGAGCACAGCTTGCTGGGGGTAGGTACGCGCTGCCAGTGACTCTAGGGGAATATCCAGTGCAGGCTGCCGGAGCTGCTCTCCTTCAAGGAGAAGCTCGGGCTCTGCCAGACAGCAATCTGAGAACCAGCTGCCTTGGAGACTGCCAAAGACACCTTGTCTTCAGCCAGAGGTGAAGCTTGAAGCGCAAAGTCCTTGGGCTACTCCAGACAGCACAGCTAGATAGTGCAGTTCTGTCCCTGAGCGAGAAGCTTTTTGGCAGACGCTTCCTCTTCATCCCTTGCCCCCAGCCTCCCTCCCACCGTCTGTCCCATCCCCCTTTCTGTTCATCTCCCTCCTGCAGTGAGCGAATTTGGAGGACAGTTTGAGTAGCATCATGCTGCCTTTTTATGGTAAATATGCTGCCAGGGAGAGCTGTAGGAGGGGTGGCTTCTCAGAGCAGCAGCAAGCCCATGAGACTGGGCAAGACTTAAATTGCCTTGACTTACGGTGTTGGGGGGGGGTGGGTGGGTAGGAGGTGAAAGGTTGGGCTGAGGGGCTAATTTCTCTTTCAACTGTACCGGAAAGATCTCTGAGCAGCTCCTTTCTTAGCACTTACTGTCAGTCTGGGTGCCGAGGGTTTGTGCTTACTGGAAATCCGCTGGCTGTAACTGAGGCCAAATAGTTCCTATGCTCTGATGATGAGGGGTGCAGGCTCAGCACTAATGGTAGGAAAAGAAGCAAACCAAAAAAAAAGCAAACACTCTGCCAGCCCATCAGTGGGTACAGTGCTGAAGTCCAGCTCGCTTGGCTGCCAGCATCTTGCTCTTTGCTGAGATCCGCAAGACCACACCATTTCTGGGGAGCCTGACCCCAGGCGGAGCACTGCCGTGGGTCTGAGGCAGCTCATCCTAAGTAAGCCTTGCTTAAAACGTACCTTGCAGGGTGCTGGGGTAAGTGAGGACGTGTTCTTACAGCGCCTGCCAGCGTCAGAGCTGGGGAGCGGGATGTGGGAGAATAGACTCAGTATATCAATGCTTGGCTGCGTCTTGGGAGGTTGGTAGTTGTGGGGGAAGTGGATGTTCTCCCCAGCCATGTTTTCCTGCTGTCTTTCCACCGCCAGGTAGGAAGGAGCCTGGCAGTGTGAGCCTGGCATCTTTCAGGCTGTGGGTGGAAGGGAATAGTGGGATGAGATGGCCTTTCTGGCCCTGTCTCCTTGGGGCATCCCTTCCAGCCCTGCTCAGCTCCCACACCGTGGTGTGGCCATCTATTTTCTTTGCTTCTGGATGAGCTCAGCCAATACCTTGGGATAGCTAGGGATAAATTGTGACTTGCTCCAAATAACCTGTACGGAGAGGCATGTCCAGGGAGTATTTTCGTCCCTGACACATGAGCCCTGCCTAGAATGGAAGGCCTGATTCACTCACGGTATCTCACTGGAGGCCAGCACCTTTCAGGAGAGCTCCAAATCTCTGTCCAAATGAGGAGACAAGGGCAATGAAGCACACAGGCTCCGAGCACGGCATTGCTGGTGGTGGCAGCCTGCACCTCTGGTCTCTGACGGCCCTCTTGGGGCCTGGAAAGGCAGCAGCTGGCAGGGGATGTTGGTGGTGTAGTCCTTGAGTTCCTGAAGTGTTGCTGACAGGTCTATTGCTTGAAGCGGTAGTCTGAGGGGAAGGGAAACCCAGGTCAAACAAGCTTAAGAGGCCTTTTGATGCGTGTTTTGACTTGGAGGCATTTTGTTGCTGTTCGCTGTCAGGGTGCCCCTGGCCTTCCCAGCTTAGAGCTGAGATTTGGCATCTCAGGAGAGAGACTCTTTTTGGCTTCCCAGGAGGAACAACGTGTCTGGCAATGTGTGCAGAGCCCTGCTGCGAGACAGTGACCCCCTCCTGCCTCCAGATGCCTTTTCCAGAAAGCCATTTAGAGCCCCAGGCTGTTACTTGGATAACTCCCTTCCCTGATTCATTAGCAATGTGCAGTCTCTCCTGTAATATCCCAAATCTGCCTGTGCTAAAGGCTGAGAGGGAGAGGCAATATCTTTTAATAACTGTGTGATGCAGTTGGAAAAAACTTCTGGACATGCAGTTCTCTGGTGGCCTGAGTTAATGGAAACACTCCAAGGGAGAGATGCGGCTGGGCCCTGAGGGAGAGGGTGCTGCAACTGCTTTTGGGTGAGGGGGGCAACTGCTTGTGGTTTCTGATCTGCCTTTCCCGCAGCCTCACCCAAGCTCCCCTGACCCCACCTGGAGAAGGCAGGCAGCAGGGGATCGGTCCCACCACGCTGCAGGTCCCGTGCGCGGTGCTGTGTAAATAGCTGCTGGTGGCTGGGTCGCAGCCGCTGGACGTGGGCTCCACCCTGGAGATAAGGTTCTTGCCACGTGCGCACGGGAATTCTGCTTTCCCGGTGACGCTGGCGGCCGCGCTGTGGCGGATCCCGTCGGGCAGCGCTGCCATGTGTGGCAGGCGTGTGCCTGGCTCTCCCCACTCGGTGTTAGCTCTGCTGAAGGTGCCTTTGCTTTTCCAGCTCTTTGCTATTGAAACTACTCGGTCTTGTTGCCAGCAGCTTCTGCTTCCTATCCCAGGTGGGTGCCAGGGTCTTGGCTCTTACCTGCTGAACTGCTCCCTGGAAATGCAGGGCTCTAGTAGCACCAGAGGGAGGGTTGTGGCTGCAAAAGGGATGCGTGCCAGGCGGATTTGGCACCCTGGTTCATATCCTGTTCCCCCTGCTCCAGAAGTATCCGTCTTTGAGGTTCCCCCTTAGATCCCTTCGGTCTGAGGTGGGAGCTGACAAATCAGGACAAGCGGAGTGGGGATGATGGAGGGGATAGATGTCTGTTTATTGACGTGTGCTGTAGTGTCCATATGTGTCCTCTCTTGCTGGCTGCCACCTTGTAGCCAGATACTAAGGGAGCCTCGCAAAGCAGAAGTAGTGTCAGGCTTTGTTGCTGGGGGAGGGTTTTGCTGAGCAGTTGTGGTGCTGTACTTCTTCATTGGAGTTGCTGGGTTTCACTGTTCAGGTAGCAGCTGTTGTAAATTATTTCTTATTTCCAGGCCTTGCTGGGATTGATGTTGCCTCCCTTGTTTCATATTGTGCTGTGCCAGGCTGACCCGGGGTTTGCTGTGGCTAGAGGGGTGCAAACGGGGCTGGTGCCCAGCACGCTGCACACTTACTTCTCTGTTTGGGGTTTTAAAACAGGTGGGACAGACCAGAAGGTTTTGGTAGGTTTTACCTGCTTTGAAGGCCCTGTTCCTCCTGTATCTCGGAGCAATGATGTGTGGATAGAGGGGCTTTAAAGCAAAACTCCCGATTCCTCTCTGATTCCTTTGCCCCAACTTATTTGCGTGGCTCTGTGCTTCTGGTTTGGGCTTTCTCCCAATAAGGAGGTGATAATCCCTGTAGCCTCCTGGGAGGTGGGCTCCTCCATTCCAGCCTGCAGGTGTGGGGTGTGCGTGCCCAACTCCATGGGAGCTGGAGGAAAGGGGTGCGCTGGCAAGATCTCAGCAGAGGAGGAGGAGGATCTCCTCTTCCTATGAGGAGGAGTGACATGTGCAGGCTGCTCTGCTCTCTGCAGCGCAAGCTGCGTGGTGGTTTTTGCCTGCCTTCTCTCTCCTCTGCCTTTATCCCTTCTCTCTCCCTGTTGTGCATCTATCTGGATAGACTCTCTTGACTCCCCTCCTGGGACTGCCCAGGGTATGTCACAGGGGCTCAGGTTACTGGACGTGATAGTTAATCCCTTCATTGCCTCACAAGCTAAACACTTGCTGCTGCTATCATGTTTGGGAGGGGGCCAGGGAACTCGCATCCCTCCCCCAGCTCCTTGTCCTGCTGAAGAGTTGGCGTGAGGACTCACGTGTGTTGTGATGGAGCACGGTGGCTGTGGCTTTGCCAGCACTTCTGGGGACACGTGTACAGTTGTCCTTGTGTGGGTGGGAAATATGCTACAGGGCAGCGCAGTTATCAGGGACTAGGAACATGCAGCATGCAGATATTCTCCCATGGGCTGTCTGGGTAGCCCTGGGCAACACTGAGCTGTGCTTTGTAACAGGCTGGAGGAAAGGGACAGGACCAAGGTGTTGGGTGCTGCTGATCTGTGACACTCTTGGCTGTGCAGGGGCCTGTCCCCAGAGCTCTCACATGCAGTAGCTCTTCACGTGACTGTCTTTTGGGTTTCAGGTGGCAGCAAGCTCCAAAACCCTCCAGTACAGCTGAGATGTGTTATCTGCCCTTCAAGTTGAGAATCCCTGGTTAAAGGGTGGTCCTCACAGCCACCACCAGGCTCTGCCAGCTTCTCCAGCTGTTCCCAGGTACCCCTGCAACATTGGCAGGCTCCAAAGGTTAGTTATCTTGCTTGTTAAGTAGACGGTTTGCATGTGCTCGTTCCCTTCCTGTCTTAGTGCTTCTGTACCCGAACTGGTAAACTGGGGATGATTGCATGGTAGAAGGTCTTGGCTTTCTGGGTTTCCTCTCTACTGGGCATGTGGGTATTTGGGACCTGTGGGGAGATTCTGGAGACAACACTGGCACTTGCAAGTCCCCAGTGGCCCAGTTCTCTGGAGGGAAAGACCAGATTCCCCGCATGAATCCTTGGAACGAAGTGCAGTCCCATCTCCATGGCTGTTTCAGTTCAACTTCCCTTGAACGTGCACGTCTGGATCCTTCTCCCCAAACACTACTATGGGCTGTTCCTTGTTTCTAGTGTAGTGGGCAGTGGTGACTGGGACCTGAGCTGAGGAGCTGGAACAAGCTCCCTGGGCCAGGGGAAATGGGAGGACCCCCTTCTGAAGGCTGGGAGCTTGTGCTGGTGTTGTTCTGCCCTAGCAGCTTCTTTTCCATCTGTCCCTTACACCAAGTGTTTCTGTGGGGCCGCTGTTCTCAGTGGCCACCTCTCTCTCCTCTACCCCTCATTAGTGCAGGGCTTGGCATGCCAGCAGGAGGGAGCCTCAGCGTGTCTGCGCCTTGATCGGATTTGTCAAGGCTCCTTCCCTTTTCTTCCTGTTCATTGAGGGCTGAAACAAAGCAAACAGAAGAGAGGAATTCCAAAGAATAGGAGCTAGGGAAGAGAGGGACGCTGGAGTGACAGGCTGCCCCTGCACACACGCACCCCCCGGCCTCGGTCTGGTGGGGCAGAGCATTTCGGGAGGCGAGGCCCTTCCCGGCACTCCTGTTCCCAGCTATGCCACCAGCTGCCTTGCTCCCCGTGCTGTGGGGCCGTGGCATGCTGCAGCCCAGAGAGCTCCTGTCCCCACTGCTTCGGTAGTGTCCCTGGTGAGGCTGTGCCCGCTGCGTGCTGAAGTGACAGCAGCAAGGAGTGGAGGCTCCGGCTTGCTGCCTCCTCTCGGCACAGGCATGTGGGCCTGAACACAGGTGAGGGAAATGGGCCATTCTTTGAACTGCTTTGTTTGTCATGGGCTTCGGTAAAAGGTTTCTTTACCTGTGCCAGGAAAGTTTCCCCTGCCAGGCAGCCCGAAACTAGCCCAGCAGAGAGCTGAACGTCCTGCCTGGGTGCCAGGCAGCAAGGCACCGGCCCCTCCCCAGCCTGGAGCCAGATAAGGGCTTGAACAAGGCCCTTCTGTGCAGACAGGTCTGTGAAGCAGAGACAAAACGTGGTCTGGCGCTCACGTTGTTCCCCAGGAGGCAGGGGACTCGGGAGGGGAGTCACGGCTGGCCAGGCGAGGCTGCCACAGGTGAAGCTTCATCTGGTCTGATGGAGCCCCTCGGTCCCTCCTCTGTCATCCCCTGGCCATCGCGCAGGTTCACCTTCATCCTGCCCTCATCCCCGCTATGGGTTGGATCAGGGGAGGCAACAGGGTGCTCAGCAGCCCTGGCATAAAGTGCTTGAGGTGAAATACATCCCTGCCAGTGACACCCCCCCCTTGCATTTAAGCCACAAGGAACAGCCTTTAAGCCACAGCCTCTGTTTCTTTCCTTCTTCTTCCTTGTTCTCCACCTTCTGGCAATCTCTGCACTCTGTGGTTTAATTAGAGAGCGGAGTAAAGTGCTTAGACTCCAAAATGTGCAGATTAGGGAGTTACTAATCCTCTTCCTCAACGGGTGCTCACATCCTGCCCAGTCTGTTATCGAGCTTCTGTCCCCAGAGTGGAAACTTGGCCAAACTCGAGACCTCTACCTCTCCTCTTGCTGCACAGAGGAGGAAGGGCGAGGGGTGACAGGAGAGCCGTGGGGAAGGAGTGGAGTGAGCTGTGGGCTTCCAGAATTCTCAAGGTGGGTTTGTAGTCAGCACTGGCTGTCTTTGCTTCTTGTGCCCTGGCTGGTTTTGGTGCTCCAGGAGCAATAAAACAAGGGTTTGGTGTTCTGGTTTTGGGTATTTTTGAGTGCTGTCTTCCTGTTCTGACAAAAAAAACTTTGTCGGAGGAAGCAACTGCTTCCCTGTATGTGTGTGTGCACGTCTGTTTATACACTGGGTGATTCAGTTCAGCTCTTGTGCCTTCCCTGTGCGTACACACCTCTCCCCATCTTCCCAGCTGTCTCTCCTGCACTCTTATTCCCAGCGTACACCCAAGTGAGCCATGCTGCAGCATTGCTGAAAGTGCAGGGCTCCCTGCCGAGAGCGGGAGGCTGGTGCCTGGCAGTGCTGCACGAGGCCGGTCGTATCCTCCCCTGGGGAGGCTGAGATCCCTGTATAGGGTGTATGCTGTCAGTGTGAAGGGGAAGGCAGAGTATTTGCTGTTCCAGATGGAGGCACCAGCAGGGAAGAGGGAGTAGGGAGGATGAGTGTGGTGGGAAGGATAAGACTCTTCCTGGAGGTAGGAGGGAAACTTGACCCTTATGGTCACAGGATGCCCAGGTGAGCTCTTATGCCTCTGTCCCACTCCTGGTGCAGGCTGGGCGCTGCACAGAGGTTGCTGTGGATTGCAGAAGACATGAGTTTTTGTCCTGAGCCACTCATCTGCTGCTTGGTTGAGTCAAGGTATGCTGTTTCTTCCTCACCTTTGTCCTTTGGTGTGAGAGTTCAGGGTTTAGCTCAGCAGTGTGAGAAGCCCCAGGGATTGGGAACACAAGGAGCAGCAGGAAGGGGAGGAGTGCTGGGAATGGTCAGTAAGGAGTTTGGGTGTTGGGAGCACTCTTTCTACTGCCTGGCTGTGGGAACTGCCTCCCCTCTGGGATCCACTTCCCCTCCTTTTTTTGCCCCCATCAGTCGCTACCTCATTTCCAGTTTGTAAAATGCCCCATATGCTTTTTTGCTGGTAAGTCTGCAGTCTCTTAGCCTAGCCAGCAGATTTTCCTCTGCAGTGTTGTCAGAGCCTATTTGCAATGTGTAAGTCTCTCTGTAGCTCTGGTATCACTTCAGGTCTTACAAAATGCCCAGGGCACCCTGAAGTGGACAGCACTATTGCTGCTTGGGTTTTTTAGAGCCTGCCCTGAGCCATCCTGGTTTGCTATTTATAGTGCAGTTGTTCCATTCCTCTGTGGATGAGCTCTGCTTTCAGCCTTGCTTGGGCACTGAGGGCACCAGTGCCAGGAATAGCTCTGGGCAAGGAACACATGGGAGTGGCTGCTTGAGCACAGCTCCCAGTTTGGGCCAGTCCCTGGTGGAAGAGGCACCAGGCTGCATCCGTGAGCTCTGGGTCTCGGTGAGCGTCAGGCTCCTGTGGCACAGCCGCTTTTCACGCAGGGGAAGTGAAGGGATTGCCTTTCTTTGTCAGGTGCCCCATGTGCATGCCTGGCTCTCCTGCACTGCCGAGGCTGCCGGAGTAGAGTTCGGCACTGCGAGAGATGGCGTCTGGAAGAGTTGCTCCAGTGCCAGGCACCGACGGACTAGTGAGGGACCTTGGTGTGATGTGCTTGCACTGTGGAGGGCAATTTGCACGGGAAGCCCTGCTCTTAGCATGTCCTTCAGGTAGTGGCTGTGACCTCTTGGTTGTGTATCCTGAACTGCTGCCCACTAGGGCGGGTAGATGCCTTTTCGGTGGGGCACCTGCCATCCCTTGCAGAGGGCCCTGCTCTCCTTTCCCCAGGAGAGCGCTTGCTGGCCTCAAGGGAGCTCGAACTGAGGTCTGAAAGGAGCCTGCAGTGCAGAAAACACCGACAACCTTCCTCAGCACTGCTGCTTGGGCAGAGCTGCTCCGGCCCTTGGGCTTGTGATGCTCGCAGCTTGTCTGGAGAGCAGAGCTGAACAAATAATTAATTGCTTGATTTAGTGCCCAAAATGAAAAGCTGGAGGAAAAAAACCCAACACAGCCGAGTTTGAGAGACCCTTTATCTTTTCTTTAAATGTAACGCAGCTCAATTTCAAATAAAACAATGCAAAATGAGACTTTTTTTCTTGGAAAACAAAGCATTTTGTTCTTGTCCAAAACTTGTCATGAAGTAGCAAATAGCTCTGAGCTGTCTGGAAACTGCAGTTTTCAATCAATAACTATTCAGCAGTTTTCAATCAATAACTATTCAGCCAAAAACACTTAACCCAGCTCTGCTGGTGACAGTGCACGGCAGGCACCTGGGGGCCTGGCTCAGAGCCATGCCCCTGGCACCTTCCCAGAGGTGGCGGGGAGGATGGTGTCCTGCCTCTTGTGGACTTTTCCAGGGAGAGTGCTGGTCTGGGGTTGTTGGAATCCCTTTGCCTCCTTTTTTGCTGTAATTAACCTAATTACTTTTGTATGAGATGGTGCAGACTCCACAGGCTTGTTAGGTCTGGTCAGATGTGCTGGGATAGGGTCTCCGTTGTCCCACTGGGGAGCAGCTCCTGGTGCAGGTTGTTCAAGAGCATTTCAAGGGAGCAGGGAGATTTGGGGCGGGGGGGAGGGATCTCCTGTCAGTCCCTACCTGTGGGCACTGCTAGCTGGAAACTTAAGAAATCAGTAGTTCACAGGGTGAAATTCCCACCCTTTTGCTGTATGGGGCATGACGCCTACTGGGTACTCCAGCTGCACTGATGGCAGAGCTTGAGCTGGCAGCGGGCTTGCTGCAGACAGGCTTGGATAGAGGCGGGAGCACACGGCTGCTGACCCTGCTCAGCTCTGACCCCAGGAACTGCCGTCTGCCGCTAGCCTGTGGCAGTGGAAGCGTTGGGAAATGGCAGGGGTGAACAGGTATTGATGCCCGGAGCACATCCGGACACCGGGACACAGTGAACCTAATGGATTCAGAGCTGGCCATTAGCTGCAGCACAGATGTCAGCAAAAATGCAGATATTAGAAACCTAATCCCAGCAGAGGGAAGGGAGCTGGAGATCAGCCCAAATGCTGCTCCTCTTCTGTTTCAAGAGGCAGGTGGGGTCTTCCTGTCCCTTGTAGTGCTCCTGCACAGTGCCCAGGCTTGGTCCCTCCCGTGCCTAGCTGTGCTGGCCAGGGGGCATGTGGAAAAGATTTAATCCAGGACTCTGTAGCCTCTGTGTTAGTGTCAGAGCAGCTGTCCTGAGTCAGGCTTATGCTCCATCAGGCCCAGAAAAAGGCCAGTCAGTGTCGATACTTCACCTGCCGAGTATCCTCCTGGCATCAAACAACATGTAGTCCAGGGTGGTAAAGCTGGAAGCAGTGTGTTGAACAGGTATCTCCTCCATGAGCTTGTTGGGGGTCTCGGCAGCGCGTTGGCAGGGTCTCACGGCGGAGGCGGCACTGGGGTCACCTCCAGGTGCCAGGTTGGAGCAGGGCTGGTGTACCACACCAGGCTGTGCAGGAAATGTGCTCGGTGGGAAAACCATGACTGGCGTGGACATGCGGGGTGCTCCCTTGCCCTGAGCCTGGCACTGTGGGTACAGGGCTGGCTGAGCGCTGGGGGAAGGAGATCTGTTCCAGAGCCGTGCTGGAGGGTTGGACAGCCCTTGGGTGAGGGGCTTCCTGCTGGTAGGGAGTGACTTGGTCCCTGAGAGGTAATCCTCACTTCTAGCTGGGGGTGAGACCCAGCCGGTGGTGTTAGTATGTCTGGGTGGGTGTCCTGGGCAGCGTGTCCGGTGTGCTGCAGCTCTGCTCACACACAAGCTTTCAGGGTCTATCCTGCTGGTCCCCTGCTGCAGTGAGGGACAGATGCAGCACGTGCAGAGGAGTGCAAGCCAGCACCCTGCTTTCTGCTGACCTGGTGTCCCCACAGATGTGGTTGAAGGCTATTGCCAGCTGGATCCTTCCAGCTTCTTGGGCCTAACACGACTGAGAGCACTTAGGGACTGTGTTGCTAGCTGGGTGGCCCCCTCTTGCCTTGCCTGAGAGTTGTGGCAAAATGCAGCTGCCCAACTTGTAAGTGTTGCAGGATGCTTGGTAGGCTTCAGCCTCCTACGCCACAGTTGCACGCTCTGCTGTGGCACCAGACTCCCCACGTATGCCCTGCATAGCCGTCTCTCCAGCTGGGGCTCTGCCGGGCAGCTGAATCCAGTGCCTGGTTGTGAACAGGGAGACTGGCTGCAGTGCCGCTCTGCAAATGCGGACCGTGTCTAGCAGGGTCTTGTGATCAGAGTCCTTGCCAAGAGGAGTTGCTCCCTGATGCATTCCTGGGGTTTCAGACACGGAGAGGTAAGCAGCGAGGTGTGTTCCTGTGTCAGACCCAGCCTGAACTTGCTTGTTTCCTCTGGAAACAAGGAAACAGTCTGGTGACTAAAGTCTCTGCTTCAGCCAAGCTCGGAGCTTCAACTAACACCCTTCAGAGACTGTTAGCTCCTCTTCCCCAAGTGCTATGCTTCTGTCAGAGAAGAGAAGATGGCTTTTCAGTGTGACCTTTGCAGAATAAAAAGCTGAACTCTTAGAGCAGCAGAATTGTGTGTGGTGGTAATCTTACGGGCCTGAGGAGAGCTTGATGCACGAGAATGAGCCATAACTGGGGCACGGCTGACTGTTGTCCCAGGAAGGTACTCACCTTTCTGGCATTTTCTCTGCAGCTTGGTGGTGTTGGGGGCAGTGGGGAGATGGGGTCACTTTCTTCTGTTACAGCTCATGTGCTGGTATCTGACCCCGTGACTGCTGCTCGATCCCGTCTCTAGAATATGGTGGCTGTTTTGCCACAGGTTGCTCTTTCCAGGGAAATACGAAGGTGAAATTCTCACTTAAGTTTCGCTTATCACAAGACTGGGGAGGGAGGGACGGCGTGGTAATCCGGAGCATGGGTTTTTAATCCTGCTCTCCTGGCCGAATTCCATTCCGCCTCTGTAAATTCCTGCAGCTGCCCTGCTCCACGCCGCCTGTGTGGTATCGGCCGGCTGGTGCAGCCCCCCCCGCCCTGCAAGCGGCAGCATTTCAGCCATGGGGAGGCAGGCAGGGAGGTGAGCCCGAATCATAAGGCACTTTGTCAAATGGGTGCTACTGTACATGCTTTAAAGGTGACCTGCTGAACGAGGAACCAGCCTGTCCCTTCCTATCCCTTTGTAGGAGCAAAAGAGATCATCCCCAGTTGCCTCTTTTCAAAGCGTGGTGCCTTTTCTCAGTTGCCAGTCTCGCTGCACAGCTCTCACCGCGGCTGTCGGGCCCTTTCTCACCTGCGAGCCCGGGAAGCTGCCGTGTTGTGCTGCTGCTGAGGCAGTCTAAGCAGGTCAGCTAAACTGTTGCTGCTCTCCCAGCTCCAAAAATGAGACCTGGGAGAAGGATTCGCGGTTTCTGTCACCTACAGCTAGGTAAGACAACAGGCAGCATGGCTCCATGAAATCACTCCTCTCCTGGCTGCTCTGCAGCTCTTTACAGGGAACAGCCAGGCCACTTCTTCACTTGTAATGCCTGGGGGGACACAGTAGGGGGGCAGCAAGCCTGGGGCCGTCCCTGTGCCCCTGAGGGCTGCTGTCCTCTGACCTGCACAACAGTCTTGCTGTGCCGCAGCATGCCCTGTGCAGGTGCACATTAGCTCTAGGAGAGACAACAGGCTAAGATGCCCACGCTGCCATGGGCCTTGCTGCCAGCTGCGGTGCTGTGGGAAAACAGGGCTGCTCCCCTCTGTGCTTGCGGGGCTGGGGGAAACATGCTGATGCAATGGGAAAGCTCCCACTGCCAGCTCTCCCTAAACATTAACTGCTCACCTGATAGTCACCAAGCCAGGGAGAGCGAAGGCCAGTCGGGCTGAGCCATGCTTCTACAAAAAGAGGGGATTTTGGAGGAGCAGGGTGCCAGCACACGGGCAGCTCTGGGGGGGAGCTTGGGGCAAGCAAGGTGGGTGCACCATCCTGGGAGCGAAGGCTGCTTGTGCATGGAGGCAGGCAGGCAGCCAGCCTTGGGCTCCTGCCCAGACCTCAGAGGTTGGTGTGAGCATGCACCCAGTGTTTGTGTAGCTGCCTGCCTCTGCTGGCTTGACAATTCTTGTTCCCTGGCTATCGCCCTGTCATCACTGGAGGCAGGGCTGTCCAGGCACGAGGCGAGACCAGGGTCCTGCCTGCCCCTTCCCTGGTGTCTGCTGTCAGCCTCTCCCAGTGAGAGAGGGGACCTGGGTGCCTCTTTCTGTCCCATTTGCCACATCTCTGATCCCTGCCGAAGCAGGAGCCACCCTGCATAACCTGCTGCGAACAGCACTTCTGCCCCGCACCCTCATGCTGGGGCCAGAAACCGGCAGTATTGGGAAACCTCTCATCTTACTGCTGGCTGTGCTTGTCTGGTACAAGCAAAGAGACTGAGGAGGGAGGGCGGAGAGGCTGAGCGCCACGGCTGCAGGGACGGGTGGAGCTGGGATGCTTGCGTGCGGTGCCACGGCTGCTGGTACCCACTGTGCCCCTTGCCTGGGAGCCACTTCCAGCCTTGCCCTCCACTTGCTGTGGCTTTAATGTTTCACGGGGGAGGAGAGGCTGTGTAGCTGCCTTCCTGCTTGCCATCTCCCCAATGCCATAAACATCCTAAAACACCTCCGCCTTGCCTGTGCTCCCCAGCAGCCTACCTGCTCCTGCCCTGGCTGGTGGAGGGCCTGGCTGGGTCTCACTGCACTGGGCCTGGTGCTGGGCCCTCGCTTGCGGGAGCAAGCAAGATAGGGAAGCCAGGAAAAGCGTGCGGAGAGGCGGCGGTGGTCAGCCGGAGCAGGAGGTGGTTTCTGCCCCCGGAGCAGTGCTTTTGGCAGGAGGCTGCAGGAGGTCTGGGCTTCCCCCAGGAGCGTGGGTAAGCCCTGCGCTGCCGCTGCCTCTGGTGCTTCAGCTGGAGAACTTGTTACATGATGGATACTGTGGGGCAGGGACAGGACAGTCCCGGGGGCTGAGCTCCATGTGCCCCTGGGCCGGGTGGAGGAGCAAAGGGAGGGCTCCTGCTCTGGGGAGCCGCTGGCTCAGGGGAGCAGCAGGAAACCCCTAGGCTGCCCTCTCCGTGCTGGGGCTGGGCTGGGCTGGGCTGGGCAGAAAGGCGCTCTTGAGGAGCCTTCGTAATGGGGCCTGCCTGTTGTAATGGGGCTGTGCAAGGGCAAGCAAGAGCTGCCTGAGCGGGAGGTAAATGTGTCTCCCGGGGCAGTGATTTCAGTGCTGCCTGGGTGGAGACCCAGCCTGCCCCTGCCCTGGGGCTCCAGGGCTGCCTTTGCAGGCGCTGCTCTGTCTTTGCGAGGCAGGCTGGGGCTTGCTGCCACAGCTCGCTCTTGGGTTATGGGATGGGGGGCAATTTACGTTTCATCTAAATTGCTATGCAGGCAGTTTGCATCCTAATCCCTCTGACTGCTCCCGGTGGCGGCCTCCTCCCACCACACCCTTCGTTCTCCAGGCATCCTCCAGCAGGCTTCTTCCAAGGCCAAGGCAGGCAGGAGGGCAGGGGGCTTCTCCTTGCGCTCCGGCCCCGGGCAGGAGCCTGCTGCCTTTCCCCAGCCCTGGGGCCAGGCGCGGGGGGAGCTGCAGGTACAGCCCATCTCCGCATAGTTAGCATTCCCAGCCCTGGCCTCCCACTCCTCCTGCTGCCATCCTGCTCACTCCCAGTGTGCTGGGCAGGTCTGGGGGATGCTGGGCTCTTCAGGGAGCCCTGCTCTCCTGGGCTGGTGGGGCTGGAGCAAGCCTGGGCAATTGGGGGGGCAGCTTTTCTTTCCTTTTCAAACCTACAGTGGCATTTACACCCTGTCCAGGTGAGGGGCTAGTGCTCAGGCAGCAGCTGGTATCTCTTCTCTCTGGGTAGCAAGGACTGCACCCCACCCTTGCCGTACCTACATCCTGGGCTGGCTGTGCAGCCTGTCTCTGCCAGGCGAGGGCAGATGGGGTGGTGGGCTCTGCTGCCTTCCAAAGCACCCCCCGAGTATCTCTCTGTGTGGACAAAGGCTCCTGCACCTGCCCTGGGAAAGGAGGAGGCAGGTGCTGGGTAGGGGGTTAATAATCCCGGTGCTTCCCTTATCTCAGCAAAGGAGGGGTATTTGAGGCCTGGGAGCGGGAAGGGGGCTGGAGGGAGGGCGGATTCCTCCCGACTTACTTCGGGCAACTCCGTCCCCCCTGGCGCTGGGGGTTCTTGAGTAGAAAGCGAATTTAATCTCTTGTTTTGTTTGTTCTTTCTTCCTCCGAAAGGGGGGCCAGCGCGGGGCGTGCGGGGGGAGCTTGGGTTTGAGAG
>VYZW01048759.1:2103-18476 GCA_013401315.1 Balaeniceps rex | reverse complement strand
GAGTTCTAATGTGTATTATAGTAATGCCAAAAAAAAGTTACGGCTTTACTGGAGGGATTAGGAAGGATTAGTCCTGCATTCCCTTCCCCAGTTAGCCCCACCGCCTCCAGTTTATCACCCTGGACACTAGTGGCTGCCAACAATATTGCACCACAGCCTCTTTCCGCAGCAGCAGGACTGCCTGTGTGTTGTACTCCCTTCTAACCCCTGTTCACCTCTCATATTTTCTACCCTACTGGGAAAAGCAGGGTAAGAGCTACTCAGTGTGGGAGGGTTCTTAGTACCCTTTCCTGTCCCCCTTTCTCCATTTACACTGGATCTGACCTCAAGGAATATATTTTCTGGGTCTGGTTTGCGTACACTCATCTCTTTACCTACAACCCGACGGTCGAACCAGACACGTAGAACGTACATAGCAGGAATTTCCAGTAATGTAGCTACTTGAGATAAATTCACAGGATCTCTGCTCTGTTCAAGAGACACATCACAAGAATACTGGCAAGATTCTAAAACTGTCAAAATTCAAATCTCAGGCTGCAACCTGGCTAACTACAGAGCTGAAATTTCCAAGGGCTGAGACTGACTTTCTGACCTGCAGTTTCTCCAACATGCATTCATAAAGAGCCTGTCTTATGAAAAGAAACCCTAAACTTTGCCTTACAACAAATGATCATTATTCTGCTGAATTCTTAAACCCTTCAGCATTTACACACAGCAGTCCTAATTTCATGGAAAACATTACAAAGCTATCCTCAAAGCCTGAGCCATTAATCATGCATAAATCGTGAGTAAGCCCTAGTATGCTACTCAGCCACCTAAATACCCTTTCTTTTTGCAAAGCATATGATTTTTAGCAGAGATAATAAAACAGTATCTTAAATTAACTTTAGCTTTCCATTCTCTAAATTAAAGCTATTCTCTAAAAGCCATCATTATAAACCAAACAAATTACCACCACTGCAACAGTAAACTTACAGATGATTACAGGCTCTGAACAGATGCATGTGAAGATGCACTGCAAAGTGTGTTAAGTCCTCTAAGATTCTAACTACTTTTTCCTCTTTGNTACAGATGATTACAGGCTCTGAACAGATGCAATTCAAAGTCCAGAACTTTACATATCAACTTACCTAAGCTGCTTTGCATAGCTGAGTTCAATCTCTGTTCTTTCTTTTACAAACTTGATGTATTTTTCCAGAACATCAATACCCCATTGCGTGTGTTTTTCTAAGTTGTCAAACTGGTCCTGCAATGAATCAAAAAAATAGTTTTGTTGAACATAGAGATCACTAAAAATAATTTCCAAAGTGTGTATCACCATAAAGAAAGTGTTATTAATATTTTCCTTTATCACAGTTAGACATTTTTGCAGTGACACAGGTTTTTAAATCTGTCTCTTAACAGGAGAGATTCAGTACCATTCTTTATTCCTTACTTCTGAATCAGTTTCATTTCAGAAGTCCTGGCAATTCTACTGAATACAGTTTTCTAATATAAGAACATACTTAGACAAAGGATAAGAAATGGATGCTCTTGCCACTATTTTACTGTGAAGAGTTAATAGAAGTTCCATAAATTTGAGGTCTACTCCGAATTAGTAATTCTGATTTTAGTCTGAACAATATAGATTTATACTCAAGCTTTGTCAGTGTTACGAATTTAGAACAACTAACGATCTTTGAACAGAACAGAATTTACTTCTCCTATTGCCTGTTTTGTTCTAAAACAGAAGACATGCTAACAAATGATGCCACAAAAATTGACATTAGCTATGTTTACACTAAGTTTTCTTGTCTACCTCCATTTATATACAGATGCTACTTTGTTCTTCAAATATTGTTGCCCTCAAAAACCACAGTCACACATGTTTTCAATAAAATCTTTTTCAATCAAGAACATTCCACGAGTCAGACTGGGATTTGCAAATGCCAAAAGAAATTAAGCAACTCCAAACCCAAATTAATTATCCAAGCCAGCTTATTACTTTCTGCAGATTTAACCTAAAATTACCTTATTTTTTAAAATTCGGTTACTTCAACAACACTCAAATTCCATAACCATCCATTCCACACAGCATTTCAGCAGTTAATGTTTCTACAAGACTAGAAAAATATTTTTTAACCTGTGATACACCGAACACTTATCCTGACAGAAACACAGCGTAAACAAGGTCTTTAATATCAGCTTGATTTATTTGGCACCAGGTTCCATTGTGTTTTATGTGGAAAAGAGAGAATAAGTTTGTACATCTGCAGTACAAAGGTTAGATTTACCACATTTTCCAAAATATTGTACACAGCAACAGGTTTGAGTCAGATGCTGAGCTACCACAATTAAAGCTTCTGACAGAAGCTATGCTTCTTTCTATCTGCCCAAGATTTGTTGTTGTGACTTTCAGTTTTTAGAGCTATCACCGAATGTTATCAAAGCAATACAAGCCCACTTCCTGAGACGCACAGAGTAGAAAAATAACAGAAAACTACTACAAAGCCTAGTTTATGAATACGTTGCTTTTAAACAGATACCACTTTCTGCTTTGTAGCATATCTGGCTCTGACAGTAAGTTAGATCAGTATAGGAGAGATTCTTCCAGCATTAAACAAAACAGTCATGTACACAGAAGCTGCTACTTGCTAACAAAACTGCTCTAACTGTATTTTGAAGGGGAGAAATAGAAACCAAATTAGAGGAGGAAATTTGCAAAACCCTAGCAAGAAGCAAGTTAAAACAGCAGGTAACATGCATGGAATAGGACACACAAGGTTTGTGTATCTGCGTATTTGCTCTGGTTTAGCATAAGGTTCTATTTTAAACCAATTCAGCCAAACCAGACGAGGCTTCAGTTTAAACTGTCAGTATTAGTCAACTAAAGAGGCACTGGGGGGAGAACAGCAAAAGGGCAATAGTATAAAGTTACAAAAATAGTAAAGAACTTCTAAGCCCCATGCTCCAGGAACTACGAAAAAGTTGTTAAGGGCAACCAAAAAAAGAAAGATTCAAAGTACACACAATAAACGCCTGGCTTCCAGCAATACAAGTCACCCTTAAACCGATATAACACAATTCACTCAAAAAGAGGATGTACGTATTCTGCAGAAAGGGAAGACGTGTACTAAGCCAGTACATATTTGCATATAGACAAATCCTTATTTCAGACAATTTCACAGCTGGGGAGAATACAAAGACGACATGGGTAACATCACGGACCTCTCCTCCTCCCGGAGGGCTCAGATTGGGAAGGCGCACGGCATGCTGTCTGGAGTACGATGCCAGCACAACGAGGCACCTTCTGCTCTGCTTCAAATATACAACCTCTACATCTCTCAGATTATGCTGGTGTCAAGAAAGTAGTGCAAACATGGCCTTTTTAAGGTTTCTGATAAAGAGGTCTTACAGCTACCCCATACCCTACTCTTCCACAATTTACATTATTTAACATAAACACATGCATACAAATTAAATACCCCAGGAGGCAGTCCATTACTCACAAGTTTACATGCATTCACACACACTCCCAACTTTGAGAAGGAAAATCTCAGGGAGGGAAATCCACTCCCTAATCCCTGTAAGCAAATTAAACCACCCTTATCAGATATACTGTACTAGTAGCAAGAAACTAACTTAGCATCCTACTGTAACCCCATTCAAAGAGGAAAGGTCGTGGTTTCCCATAGGAAACAATGCTTTTCAAGGAGAGCCTGCCCTTCGAGAGAATTCAGACTGCTGACTGCACAGAAAGATGGAGCAGGTTCACCCTGGAAAAGCAATCTTGGCAGTGGCTTGTCCAAACCTCTTCCAGCACCATCACCACCACCCAGACTCAATTCTCAGAGCATCATTTAGATCAGAGTATGAATAAAAACCTGAAAATGGCTCCAGGTAGCTGCCTCAGTTTGGTCTGTTATCCCACAGATGGATCTGCCAGGCTGTTTCAGCAGCCTCGCTATGCCAAGTTTGGCAAAAGAAAACTCCATGATGCTCAGTCCAAAGGCAAATACACTGCAGTGCAGCTGTCAGACCAACTGTGTGAAGATGCTAATGTTTTAAATAGAAACTGAGCAGAGACACTTCTCCTGTGCTGAGCTGCAACCAGAAGAACCTCAACCAGATAAAATACACTGACCTCTGCTATTCAAGAAGCAAGGCAAGGTAAAATTTAGCTTTCTGCAGGCTTTGCTAAAGAGAAGAGTTTCTGTCCTTTTCAGGGCATAGAACAGTTTTGGCCCAAGTGCAATTTCACTAAGCTGCCAACACCCCACAACAGTGTGTTACACTGGGGTCGTATTCCATTATCCGTTCTCTTTTCTGTGTTCCTTAAGGATGAAAAGTGTCAGTAAAATTGGCAACACCATCACTTGCTGAGCCTGAGATTCCGAAGGAAAGGCAGTGCAGCCAGAGGGACCTAACACAGATGTGTCCTCCTTGTTCCATGGATCTGCCCAGCAAGCTCAAGGTAGGCAAAGGCTCCGTGTTAAAGCTAATGAATCATACGGATGAGAGAGTACACAGAATGCTTTGATCGTAAAGCATAACCTTTAATTCACGGAATCCCAAAGTCCAGGGATATGCGCAATCAATGCAAAACCAGAACTTGTAAAAAGGAGATTTCTGAGAGTAGTTATCAACAATGTCATCCCTTCAAACAATCAACATTTTAAAATTTTTTTTAAATTTATTATTCCCAAGGCTTATTACAAAAATGCATTATCACATGGAATCTGAAAAGTTAAAAAAAAAAAAAACACTCAAATATTTGGTAGCAAATTTGGACTACTTTTAGTAATCCTAACAATGAGATTTTCATCCTTCTCCATAGCAGACTGTTTCCAATAAAAGATTTCCCAGAAGCAGATTGCTAGAAAAGTTTTCAGTTTTCACTGAACTCCAGAGTAATTTTATAGCTTAAAACAAGCTCTTCATAGTAATTAATCCCAGCAAAAAAGATTCATGAAGAGGACGATGCCATCAGTAAATTAGCTAGTATTTTGGTTAACTTAAGCACTTGTAGCATCAGGCGTAAGAAGCTTCTCATATTCAAACAGTAGAACTCAAAGGTGGTTTTCAAACACAAAGATCAAGGTATCAGTGTTACACTGAAAGCCAGCAAGAAGCTAGTGGCTGTGGAAGCATCTACCTTAGAAAAAGGAGCAAGGGTGCAGCTTGTGAGGATTTATCTGTCGCCGCTCTGAAGGAACTTGCAGGAGAAGTCTAATCAGAGCAGCACATGGTTTCAGCACAAAGCCCACCATTCCTGCCAGTGACTGGATCCACGTTTAGCAGATAAAGTGTGCCATGACAGCTGTGCAGGTTTGGTCATCAGCTGAAAGTTGGCTCAGGTACCTCCATGAACGGCTCTCCTTCAGCTTTTGATTTCAATGTACATCTTCTCTTCTGTTTGTTTTTGCTGCCTCCTCACCCGTCCAGTTAGGGATAACATTAGAAAACAATAAATTCCACAAAGCTTTAGCATTCTTCAAGAAAAGCAAGAAAACAAGACAAGAAACATGACAGAGTGTTCAGTGAGAATGCTCCCACCAGACCACAGCGAGGGGGAAAACAAAAGGTCACTCTGCACCTGTTTTCTCTGAAAAAGAAACACCAAAACATTCTCTAAAAGCATTCGCTACTTTTCTCTGACTCAGAGACTGGTTTACATATAAGAACACTCTTGAGCAAAATAGTGCACTGACAATGAGTCATGTATCTCAGCAGGCTCCCACCATAGCCTTCACGTTATTGTCCGTGTCCTTTGGCCTTCCAACCTGCCAAATCTCATGTTCTTCCATTTTCAAGTCCCTATATTTACATAGTGTGATATCAACAGCTTATTAAAAAGAATAGAGTTTTGATTGACAGTCAAGCTGTGCACATAATTAAACTACTCATACAGCTGTAACTTATTCTTCTTCATCAGATTCCACTGGCTTCCCAATGACAGCAACACATGCCAGTACAAACACTTCATGACTTCCCCAAGTGATGGAGGAGTTTGAATACACGAGCTGACCCACCTGACTTCATGTGGGTGGAAAAGCAGAGCCTCTGCTGCAAGCTGTTTGAAACAAGCAGCATCTTCATATTTGTTCAGAGCTTAACACATTCTTGAGCATGCACACAAAAATTAAAGCTCAAAAGAGGAAAGAATAACTTTATTAACTTGAATGGGAACTGGACATCCAAGTACCCAGAATGCTTTGAAAATTTTATCCCTAAGGCAAAGCGTGTTTCCGTGTTTCTAACTTCATTTCTGTTTCCATTAATTCTCTCCCGCTGCCCAAATAACTTCACATTCATGCATTCTTTCTGAAACTCGGCTGCATGCTTGTTACACTGACAATGCTTAAAATGGAAATAGTGCTGCCTATTTGCTTTTCCTCATTTTAACTGCTACTTTAAGCTGTCAAATCCCCTCACTTCTCAACTGTTCTCCTGAAGTCACATTCCCCAGCTATGCAAAGAATTTTGGGAAGAAGAAACTTAGCCATTAAAAAAACAAAAGAAAGAAAAGCTTTCTTCCCGTTTCTAAGCCACATAACATGGAGTACAACCAATTATTGTGCAATAAAGAAAGTGTTATTCATGTGGTCTTTGAAGATCAGCTCAGTAAGATATTGCTTCCTCTTTCAAGAGTGCTTCCATCTATTGCGAAATAGTTCAACACAAGGCTCGTTCAGATCCAGTGATGGATGGGACCTTAATTTGCCACCAAGGGGCTTCAGCATTAACATCTACTGAAATAAAGGGGGTGTCTTCACTCTTCTCTGGAGTTACAGTCTCCGACTCTCTACAGCCAGACAAGACTCACTCAGGTCACTATACTCCCCGTGTCTGGTAAGCGCTTTTCACAAACAGAAAGGCTGATGACGTGGAGTCCAGCTGCACCACACAGCTAGGCCAGAAGTCTTGGGATTTCTACTTGATTTCAAGTGTGAACAAAACATTATATTCTGGGAGACTTTATCAATTAATTCTGCAATTTTAATCATCGTGTCAAACCTGCTCAGATTAGACTTAGGTGGCAACGTTTAGTACACCAGTAACCAGGCTGAGCTGTCGCTCTGTCATTCCCTCTGCTACTGTCACAGGTAGTGGTGCAGGAGTGCAAAATTAAGAAGAATGCTCATACAGAGATAAGTAGTGAAGAAAGCGTATGCTGAAAATTCACATGCTAATAACAGAAAAACAAAGCCTTTCTATTTAACATATTCGTCCTATAATTCTAACCCGGCAACGTAATAAAAGACCCATAATTCTTAAATGTTAAGAACATTTGAAGACTTTCTACTGCCTCATTCTCCAGAGAGTTCAATTCCATTTCCTCCCAAAATTACTTGTTTATCCACTGTCCTAAAAACATAAGTAGGAATAAGGGAATTAAATGCTAATTTTCACCTCTGATTCATACCTTCTCCTCCCACATCCCTCTATTTTTAAACACTCTCACCCATTTCCATAGGCAAAAAGGAATTAAAGCGAAGATCAAAAATACATTACAGCGTTCCAATTTTAAATTACTTTTTTAGATTCCATGGTTTAACAACTTCAAATTATAAAAATAATTAACAAGATGACAAGACCTTCATAGGCTCGGTTAAGTCCCGTATGGCACTATAGTGCTAGCAGAACACAGCAGAATTCAGATCACAGATCCTCAGAGACCTATAATAAAGCTATATGCAAATGTTAACAGTCTTCAGGCAAATTAATAATGAAAGAAAATGCATAAAGTACAGGCTACCACTGCAAGAGCCTTCCAAAAAACAGAGATGAGCAGAAAATACGAAAGCACTTCAGCATCTGTTGACTCAGCCACTACTGATGAGAGGCAACTTCCCACACAAAACTTGTCAGCTATAGTCAGTGAAATCCTCAGTTAATGACAACTAAACAAACATCTGTGTTTATACATGTTAAGTATGTTAACTAGGAAATGGAGTACAGGACACTAACCTTTTCCTTCACGCAGTACAGACAAGGAGGACTAATAGCACCATGGAAAACACACCGACGGGACAGGGAGACCATCTATTTTTGGTTTACATTCAAACTATGCTGTGGCTTTACCGGTTGTTTTATGAATCTACCCTTCCATTACCCCTGTATATCTGGTTCTTGTTCACAAAACTATTTATGATCACATGCATTTTTCACGTGGATCTCCTATTCATCCACGTGTTTAATTTCATTTTACCCTTTAAGTATTAAATAAATTCTTCCTGACCTTTCACCTGAAACAGGAATATTTCCACTCGAGATGAATAATAAGTATGCCAGAAAAAAAATCCATCTTAGTTTCCCACCTCTGTCTTCCCTTCATCGCCATCCCTTAAACTCATTTTTCCATAAAGCCCAAAAGGCTTTTAACTATTCTTTTATCTCTTCTGATTCACCTCAGAACTTGATCTAGTTAGGAGAAAACAGAAACAAAAATAAGATTCTTTATTAGAATCTTTAGGTATCATTAGGCAACTGAGTGCATTTCAAAACTGGGGGGTGGGGGCGAATCCCAGAAATCAAGACTGGAAACAGACTATGTTTTACGTTGAAATATCTTTTATGTTGCTCGATAAACTCACCTTTAATTGTCTTACTCTTTCCAATAAAAATTATGAATTAAGCTGTTTCTGGTCTATATTTCAGCCTTGAAATGCTTACTCTCTTCAGCATTTTGCTGAAGCTGTAAAGCAAAGTAATTTCTAATATTTATGCCAATTTTCATTTGGATTTAAAATAATGTTGCCCCAGTATAACAGCAAAGGGTAGCAACAGGGAGTAACTCTCTTAATTGTTCCCAAGACCAACCACACTCATCCCCACCCATAAAAACACCTTCCACAAACACAAGAGTGACCCCTCCTGCTAATTAAGCAGAAGTGCTGTCTCACAGGCAGGTTTCGGCCATACCCTAACCCTACCTTGATGGAAACCTGACTGAAGTCAAACAAGAAGCACTTCTGAAAAAAAGCCACCTGAGCATACGGCACAGAGGTCAGCACCTGGAGAGCAGAATGACTATTACAGCCACACTAAAGCAAGGCCAGTTCTGGGAGTACAACCAGATTGTCAGGGTTGACAGGGAACAACTTAAATTGCAACATCTAACAAAAAGACCGACCTATAGCAAAGCTGCATAGGTATATCCCCCACTAATGAAACTGCTGAGCTTGTCTTCATACTAGTGTAGCTTACAGCCTCGTTGTACAGAAGATGATGCACGCCACCAGACTCAAACACAGCAGTAGGTTACAGAGAACACGACAACGAACTGCAGCGCAAAGCCAGCTAGTGAGCTTTGAAAGCGGGGAAGGGAGGGAGAGCGACTCCCTCAGCAGCAGCACAGAGCATCAGCTCAGCAACGGGACACCTCCACCTGCCCGACAGGGCACCGGGAGCACAGCCCGAGCACTCGTGTCGGTGATCCCCTTTAACACCTATCATGAAAGCCTTGCAAAACCGGACACGTGACTCACGGGAGGACACTTCCCTGTGTGAGTACAACCGGTGTCAACAACTGCCAAGATGTTCACACACACACACGCTCTCGATGTCTAGCTGGCTCTGCTAAGAGCTTAAACCGTGAACTGAAACCACTCCCTCCTGCAGCAGCCAGAAGCCTCTGAGTCACTGCTGCCGCCCGGCCGCGGGTGCTGGAGCAGTGGAGCTCCAGGAGGAGCAGGTGCTCCTGCAAGAAACCTCCTGGTCTTGGCTCCAGGAGCTGCCCTTACCACTACAGCAAACAGCCTTCCTACCTGTTAGACCCCCAAACCCTCCACCTCTGCCATCCTGGTGCCAAACCAAGCCTTCTCCTCCCCCTTAGCCTGTTGTATCCTACAAAGGATGTGGTAAAGCAGAACTTGTGGTCCCTCTATAGCAACAGGGCAAGTAACAGTGCTAACACAGCAGCCAGGAAGGAAGGTGAGAGAACGTGCCGTACAAGAGAGGATGTGGTTGCTGGCACTGCAGCAGCTTAAAAAGATGCTGCGAGAGGTAAGACAACAGAGATGAATGATTAATTCTGGGGAGTGGGAAGGCAGGAGGATGTGAACAGCTCAACTGGAGCAGGACAGAGCTGATGAGCAATAGGTGATTAAAAGAAACAGCAAGTGAAACAAAGGATACTGGACAGTTAGGGACAAAAAGATGGACCTTTTGCAGGCAAAAGGCTAACAGGAAGCCTGGTTTTCTTGGAACAAGGGAGATTTTGGTGTGAAATTATGTAGGTTACATGCCCTCGATGGCACATGTGGAAAAACATAAGTCCATCTAGTATAGAGCTTTATATGGGTGCTGTTTCATTTTTATTCAAACAAGGCCATATACCTGAAAAGGCCATACACAGGCGTTAAGAGACTTGACAAGTCATCTGCTGTTATCAGTGGAAGACGCTTCTAAGAAAGCTGTGTTACTCCCCTTGAAAGAGGAAATGCGCACCTTAGAGGTGTCAAAATGTCATGCTCTTGAAAATGACTATTATAGAGGAAACACGGATCTTAGGTGTCAAAATTTCATGCTCTTGAAAATGAATATTATCGTTTTCTTCAAATAAGAAAAAGGTAAGGCTCAAAAAACATTGTTTGCAATGTCCAAGGATACTCTTCATAGATGGCCATGCTGCAGCAGCAATTCATTTCCTTCAAATAAGTTTATACATTTTGAGGTTTGAGGCACTGCATGACTTCGCCACAATGAGAACCATCTGTCATAAGTAGACCATTCAGAAATGAACACTTCTTTCCAAGCATACAATTCTGCTTATAAAATACATGCAAGAAAACCCAGAATGGGACACGGTTTTGTTTCAAAATACATGATAATGTGCAAATTACAACCCAGGATATAAGAAAGCTCTTAAAGAGCAAGATAATAAGAGAGAAACCTCAACTAATGCCAGATGTGCGGTCAGGAATACCAACTATTTTTATTGAAGGACTGAGTGCATTTCAACCTTTTTCTTTACATGTTCAGTTCTTTAAACTGAAGACAAACATGCACATGCTGCTTCTCCTTTTGGTGATACTAGTACAATTCAACTGATTTAAGTGAACTTATTCCTGCTAGGTATGGGGATAAGCAGCAGAATCTAGACTTTGAAATCCAGACTCATTAGCTAATCAAAAGCTAAGCAAAGGCTTATAACTACTAATATCTACTGGGGCCCAGAGAGATGATGCATCTCTACCATTAGCATTAATGATACCCACGAAACTCATTTAAAAAAACAAAGAAACAAAACAAAGCAATCCTAACCTCTTCCTTCTGCTCATCCTATGGGAATAGGAATGGGACAAGGATTTGGTTTTTGCTGACAGTATCTAGAGCTGCAGACTGAAAGCTGCAAGGACCCCACAGGGATTCACTGTTCTGTTCTGTGTGTTATAAACAAGAGCTTTGAAAATGAGCAGATTCTGGTGTGTATTGCTCTGCTGCTGGGACAGTATAAATCATGAGCCACAGAAGAGCTCCAGATCCGAGCTGCCTCCCTCAGGAGTTGCAGCATGGTAACAATGCTAAATATATGATGTTGTTGTTCCAGTAAGATTTTTCAGTTGACAATGTTGCAACTTTTCACTGTTCCCCAGCACCATCCCACTTCCCTGATTCAATACACACCCATTCTTTTATTCTGAAATAATTTGAACAAATGCAATTTTAAAACTAATTCCCAGTAATCTTTTGGTGCCTGGCTACATCTTTGGATTAACTGTTGACTGATTTTCATCCTCTTTTTTTTCCACTCTGCAACGCTCTCCCTTAATAATACCAGCTGTTAAAACAAAGATCAACAAGATCTGTTGCCCACAGTTTCCCCTTTGGGCAGCTGTGTACTAATTATTAAAAATGAACCATACAGTGTTCCTGCTTATTGCACGGATAACTACAATAGAAAAACAAACAAGCCTGCTGATCCATTTAAAAGAAGACACACACACACAAAAAAAGACAATTCTACCATCCTATCCAAAACCATACTGAATTACAATAGTAGAATCTTATCCACAAAAACAATACTTCAAACTGTAGTCGTCTGTGGGAATGTATTTTGGGGAAACTAGCTTTTTGCCCAACTTCATAAACCAACGCCATACTAGATTCATCACGTAGAATATCCAAGCTGTTCTATGCATCCTCAAGTGCATAATTTTGTCGTTAACATCAAACATTTTCAAATATGATACTGCTCTAAGCACACAGCTAGAATTTAGGAACTCCTAAATTTCAATCCCATTCTGTTGAATTCTTTGGAGGAGTAATATTTGGGTGAGGGTTTTTTTTTCCTTTGGTTTTGGGGGGATTTGATTATTTTTATATAACCACTTTAAAAAAAAAAAAAAAAAAATCAGTGACATTGTTTAACTTTGCAAAATAGAGAGTCCTTGACCTCCCCCTATCTAAAGTTGGCCCAAATGGGATAAATTAGGGGGAAAAAAAAAAAAAAAAAAAAAAAAAGAAAAAGGCCTCGCCAGGTATGCCTGGTATTCTCAATAGCAAAATTTCTGATCTTCTAATCTCCATTAAATAAATCACCTGTCAGGTGTAGAATGGAGCATGTGTGCAAGTCTCTCTTCTACACAGATTCTAATGCAAAGATGTATTTATTAAACAGGAGAGAACAGCCTTTACTCCTCTGACTCACTTTCGCCTCCTCCTCCGGCTGCGAAGCCCTCTGAGAATTGATGACCAAACTCCACTGCAGGCATGGTGTCCTTATGGCATGTTTATGCAGATGCTTGGAAAAGGAAAATGTTGTAAAAGCCACTGTAATTCTACTTAGATGGAGGCTGCCTCCTAGAATCACTGGAGCAATGGCAATACCTAGGGTCAAAAAATACCCCCCCCCAAGCGTGTCCAGAGCCCTTCCCTAAGGTTCAAATGAAAAGTGAAAATCTGTGAACTGACTGCCCCCTCCTCTCTTTTCCAAATTAAATGGAACTAACAGCTGAAAAAGACAAAAGTACTCCTTTGCAGATGGGGTTCAAAAAGCATTTACTATCTTAAATACCATGACATTACAAATACAGTCCTAGAATTTTCAAGGGCCACTTCACTCAGAACCAAATAAGATTACTGCTATGCCTTAAGTATTTCTATCTGCCATTGCATTCCATTTTTAACCCAGAAATTACACTTGGTGCTTCTGCTCTGATCCAAGAAATAGTTAAGTTTCTGAAACAGGAGACTTCTCAGAAAGACATGTGTGATTCAGGAAATCTAATGCTATAGATAGAATAAAACTGTTGTTCTGAGTACGTAGCATTTTAAATGTCTGCAAACCTAGGCATAAATTCAACTTGAATTTTAAACACAAAGTTGATCACTTCAAAATTTGTTAACAAACTCTGTTCAAAGTGCATTTCATAATTCAGTATTATCCACTCATACACTCCACTCTGTGGAGTGGAGTCAAGCAACACTGACAAAAAAATAGATTAATTCTGGAACTAGGCCAGAAATAGAAAATAAGCAAAGAGCTGAAGAAAAGCTGAAGAGACACTATTCCTTAAATCCATCTATTGGGGTTTGCCACACAGCTTTTTTATTACAATAAGACCCAACTCTTCCTACAGCTATGAAAAAGGCAACAAAGACATTCAGCTAACATCCTGTCAAATATTTTCCTATTACCTTTCTCATCTCAGCTGTTCAGCTGATGAACGCTTCAGAGAAGGGACTGACCCCTGCTGCATTTGCACATGCTCTGCAGTGTTTCGTAGAGTCAGGCCATTTGTCTTGATTTTGAGAACAACATTGTTTCAGACTGATCCCACTTGCATAAAATACTCAAACTTTAAGCTGAACTTTGCCATGCCTCTTCCCCTCTGCAACAGACGAGATCACCTTCATGGCCACAGAATTAATCTACAGTTAACAAACTAAAATATGGTCAAACCAAAACTAATGTGGCAACTGTACTGCTGACACGTCTTGCTAGGGATCAGAAACACCCACCTGTGCATCAAAGAATATATTCCTATCAAGGATTCTCTGATAACTTAAGTTTCTTTTCCTTTGGAGGGAGAGCGCATATACTCATACTCTCACATGCTCAGTTCTATTCCATTTCTATAAAGTTTATCCTCAGGTAACAACTCTCTAATTATAGCGTGAACTTGTGTTAAATCAAACTTTAAATCTGATGAAAAGTAATCGCATTTCCCTTAACCAAATAATCACTGTAGAAAGCCTCTCTGAAACTCCACTGCGTCTCCCCCCCTCCTCCCAACAGAAGCCTCTCTCAGTTCTCAGTAATAAGATCGCAGCAAAAATAAATGAATGCATCAAAGTAGGTGGAATAAAGAAGGGGAAATACTGTGCAAAATGCTGACCCACCAAAAGCACACAAAGCATTTGTTCAGTAATGACAAGGAATAATTTAAGCTGAGGCAAATTACCAAACAAACATCAATTAAATTACGTGCTAGAATACAAGAGAAAGTTCTCCCACACACATTTCAGGTTTGCAGAGTCAATAGAGCAGCACGCACACAGCCCAGCACAATGCTCTGTGGATTGTGATGGAGCCATCTGAGCTACTCACTCAAGGATATTTGGGATTCTCCACAGGACGTGAGACAATTAAAAGCATCTAAAGAGAAAGAGGTAAATTTAACTCCATCACACTAAACAAACATTCATACAAGAATAGAGATCATGTGTCACCAAGCTTTGTAAAATGGGAAGAAATCAGTGTTTCCTACCCTATAAACATGACATTCATGAAACACACAGAACTAGAGTTTTGTAACACAACTATCTCTACCATCCATAAATAAATCCATAAATAAAGTGTCCAAACACCTGATCAGAGAGCATTTGAAGCAAGCTGTAGCCACAGCAAAGATCCTCCACCTCTAACAGCAGCCCCGTTGTGCTAAGTGCNGAGCAAGACACAGTGGTTTGCTGACTGTCCCACAAAGATGCTGTAGTAAGGCCACACTGAGCCCCAACAGACAAAGCTCAAGTTCAGTGCACTAACCATACTGTGCTGACCAAGATAACCTAAAATTACAGTTTCTAGAAGTAGGGCATCTACTGACTGACTGCACAAAACCTTCTAGCCTGGCTCCCTACAACGCCTCCAGCCTCTCAGAGTAAAATAGTCACAACATTTTATGGAAACAAATCAACAATTACATTCTCTTTTGACCAATATGACTTGGAAACCTAAGCAGCAGGAATAAATAATGTTTCACCATCCTGAGCAAGAAAAGCAACATCCTTTGATCCTTTAAGGAAGGACTGCTTTCCTCAGCAAGGATATTCTGCTCATAAGCTGGATAGGTCAGTCTAGCTGAGCAAAAGGAGTAATTCAGTCTTCTTGCGACAACAATCTCATGTCCTTGGGTTCCAAAAAAACCCATGTGAGTATTTTATAACACTATAACAGTGATGATGGTACCATGATACAGATTTCAAGCCTTCACAATGCTCGAATAAGCATGCATCTTCACAACCCTAGTGGGAATTACATCAGTAAACAGTCTTTTTCTATTAATCTAGTTTCTAGACATAGACATGAGGAAAAGCACTGCCCAATTTAAAACAGTGCTTATTGGAGCTAAGATTAAAAGCCACACATATGTCACACCAGTCTGACCACTTCCTTCCACCCATCCCATCTTCCAGTACTACATATTTGCCTAAATCCAGTATCAGTGAAACAAGGGACAGCACAGAACACTTGGGTTGGGATTTTTGGTTTGGGTTTTTTTTGTTTGGTTGGTTGGTTGTTTTTTGGTTTTTTGTTTGTTTGTTTTTTGTTTGTTTTGTGTTGTTTGTTTGTTTGTTTTTTAATTCCATTCCTAAGCGTGCAGCTTTATATTCAATTCCCAGTTCTGAACAGTCAATCAGTACTAGTTCATAAACCTCAGATAGAAGTTGTGCTGCAGCAGGTAATAATATTATGCTTTACCCATCTAGGCAGCTTTTACTAAAATGTTTGGGTTCAATCTCTGAATAAAAGTATCCATTTTAAAAACGGACTTCTAAAAATTTTGAAACTTTTTGTAGTTTTAAAACCCCATTCATATCCCTCTTCTCCAAGAGCTGCCAGACAGAACACTGTTTTGGGGGGAGGGAGGGGTTGGTTTCCTACACAAAGAGGAAAAAGGAAAAATGGTTTAGTGTCATATCAGTTCTACTCTGGCATTTAAATACCAACTTACGGGCTTAAGATGGAACGGAAAGCACATGAAAAAAGTCAGGTTGACTGCATCCAGCCTCATTAAAACCACATTATGTTAGTTTACCTAACTGTAAAGGCAACTATTTTTCCAACATAAATCCTAGACTGTCCGTTGAGATTAAAAGCATATCAAAACATGCAATAAATGTATCCACTGGCACCTAGATAAAAGCACTAATAGGAGCCTCAT